>JBBPBX010023458.1:9893-40520 GCA_038048925.1 Garcialebias charrua | reverse complement strand
GATATAAAGCTTATCTTTATGCCTGAGCTTGTCTAGATTTTTAAAAATCTTCTGATGATTTTTTTTTCCCCTCATGAAAAAAGTTGGCCTTTGGTCTTTGCTGTTAGAGACCATGGGTTGAGTTGGTTTGCCTGAGGGGGGTGCTCAAGGCTTTCTTAGTGTGCAAGAAAGAGGGCAAGGTGACCTCAGTTCAAGTGAAGGGTAGACTCCTGTTATCCCAAGATGTATGAGAAAACTACAAAACCACACAATTAAGCATTTTGCCCTTGCTTGCCAGGAGGCAACACACTCATTTATCTATGTGCTGACTTAAAACGTTGTATATTGTTTCACAGCATCTTTCAAATGAGGTTATGGATGAGGTACCTTTGAAAAATTGAGAATCATCTCAAATTCTCTTTTTTGTTTAGTGCAAAATAATATGTTGGACTGATCTGTGTACTGGAAATGTTTATAAAAAAAGCTACATACTGAAGCTTTAATATATACCTGTATATAAATACTAAAATAAACTACTACCATACTTACCACCATACATTTCGCACTGCTGTATTAGTCACATCAGTCCAAAAATGTCTAAGTGTAAAAAAACAAAAATATCGCTTCGCCGTATGAGTCGCATCTATTACGAGTCACCACTGACAACCCAGAAATGTGGACCGGTGTTGTGCCAAAAATTGATTGGCTGCCAAATGGTGGCTGCGAGAGCATGCACAGGAGGACTTTAACAAGAATTTAACAAGATTTACATTTAAAAATAATTATTTGTTTGCTTGAAATTATAGTAAAGGTGTGTCTCAGTTGAACTTTCTTCTTAATCCACCTCTTTCGCCAAAAGCTCATGTAGGCCGCCATGACAGTCCGGTGCCGCCCCCTCCCGGTGGTAAACTTCCGCCGGAAGTCCTGTAGTGTGTAGTTTGCTGTGAAAATCAAGCCGGGACACCAGTTTATTTTCTCTCGTTTTTTTAATTTTTGGGGTTGTTTCTTGCTGGGTTAGAGGGTGTTACAGCCAGGTATACGTTTGAGCAACGCGCTGTTGTAAACGTGAAGGATCTACGTCCATCGGAGGAGCCTACAGCAGCTCTTTCCTCTGTCTGACTCAGCCTCGGACCTGCTCTCGAAGACGTCGCGCTCCGATCAACTTTAGTTCGGTAAACAAAATATTCTATATAAATCATTTTGTGAAACCATGTCAGAACAATATCGGAGTATAACCGTCTGTTTAGTAGCTGTTTTTTTTTTGTTTTTTTCATGATTTAGCGTCTGTACTGCTGTGATAATGCTGTGGTTAGCTTAGCATGTAGCTACTTTAAAGGCTAACTTCCAGACGGTAACACTCACAACAAAGTGCTGGTTCTTGAGCCTGGACTTTTTTTTGGGGCTGTGTTATTTTAGTTAAACTGTTATTTAGCTGGTTATATGATTGAGACAGTTTACACATCTTTTTTCAAAGACAGACCGTGTCAACAATGACTAGGCCTCAAAACCTGACCCGTCATTAAACCAGAGTTATTAAAGCACATTTAAAATAATGATGTAAATTAAAGAGGAGAAAAGTGCACATGAAGCTACATTTGTACTAAAATGTGAGTAAATAAAGAATTTACTTAACAAATCTGTCATTAAATAATATAACTGTGTGTTGCACACGTGTTTATACAGTATTATTTATATTTATTTATATTATTTAATGACAGATCTGTTAAGTAAATGCTTTATTTACTCATTTTAATACTAATACTGCACTGTACACACTGTCTATGACAAGACAAGTTTTCTTTTTCTACTTTACAGAAGACTGAAGCCACGAGATCCATCCAGAGATAAGATCCTACATTAAGTAAATGCTTTATTTACTCATTTTAGTACTAATACTGTACTGTACACACTGTCTATGACAAGACAAGTTTTCTTTTTCTACTTTACAGAAGACTGAAGCCACGAGATCCATCCAGAGATAAGATCCTACATTAAGTAAATGCTTTATTTACTCATTTTAGTACTAATACTGTACTGTACACACTGTCTATGACAAGACAAGTTTTCTTTTTCTACTTTACAGAAGACTGAAGCCACGAGATCCATCCAGAGATAAGATCCTACATTAAGTAAATGCTTTATTTACTCATTTTAGTACTAATACTGTACTGTACACACTGTCTATGACAAGACAAGTTTTCTTTTTCTACTTTACAGAAGACTGAAGCCACGAGATCCATCCAGAGATAAGATCCTACATTAAGTAAATGCTTTATTTACTCATTTTAGTACTAATACTGTACTGTACACACTGTCTATGACAAGACAAGTTTTCTTTTTCTACTTTACAGAAGACTGAAGCCACGAGATCCATCCAGAGATAAGATCCTACATTAAGTAAATGCTTTATTTACTCATTTTAGTACAAATACTGTACTGTACACACTGTCTATGACAAGACAAGTTTTCTTTTTCTACTTTACAGAAGACTGAAGCCACGAGATCCATCCAGAGATAAGATCCTACATTAAGTAAATGCTTTATTTACTCATTTTAGTACAAATACTGTACTGTACACACTGTCTATCACAAGACAAGTTTTCTTTTTCTACTTTACAGAAGACTGAAGCCACGAGATCCATCCAGAGATAAGATCCTACATTAAGTAAATGCTTTATTTACTCATTTTAGTACTAATACTGTACTGTACACACTGTCTATGACAAGACAAGTTTTCTTTTTCTACTTTACAGAACATTGAAGCCACGAGATCCATCCAGAGATAAGTTTGTACACCTGGGTCCAGTCTCAGATCGTACACCTGGGTCCAGTCTCAGATCTACACCTTGGATTCCTGTGGAGTTGGCTGAAATCGGACAGTTCCACATGAAGAGAAATCTGTTCAGTTTGCTGGTCTCCATCATTGCTTGTTGAATTGGTTTTGATCTTTATTCTGTGCCAATTCATTTTCATTAAGACAACACCACCCACAGTTGTCATATTGTACAGTATTCAGTTTCAACTGTTTTAAATGTATAATTATAGCTTTTATTCTGAACTTTGTCAGTCTCCTGGGTGATCAAAACTTATAAGCAAAATGAATGTTTTTTTGCTTTGCACATGTGAATAAAAACACTGGCCTAAGAACAATCAGGACCTTTAGTTTTTATTTATGTGTATTACAATGAGTAGTATGGGTGACATCACAATGAAACTACTTCACATTATTAGACATTGAACAGTGTATTTTAATTATTGAAATAACAACAAAAATAACAAATGTAAATGAACAGCAGATTTATTTATAGAAGATTTTAACTCGTTTGTTGCTGTGTGTACGACTGCACAAAACTTCTGGACCAAGTCGAGTTTCCATCCATGTCCTGGGAGTCTGCTGGTGATTGAAGATTCTACGACCTGAGAGAGGACCTTAACACAGAAATTTTTAGATATGGAGTAAATAATTTCTATGTTTCTCTTTTGTATATAATACACCATGAATGTTTTTGTTGAAAAGCTTATGTAATAGTGTATGTATGAGATCAACTGAAAAATGACTTCTTTTTTTGTTTTATTCAACCACAATGTAACAGGTTCTTCTTTAAATGGCAACACATGGTTTTCTCAAAACAATGTACATATTTCATATTATCTTGTCTTTGAATATTGCAGAAAATATATAACTACTTTATCATCAACTTGTTAATTAAACAGCATGTGTTTCAACTTTGTACATTTCAATTGTGACATTTTCAACAAATTTTATATTAAATGTATGCTTCCATTCACAGCACAGACTTGAACTCTGACTATTAATGTCTGGCTGTGATCTAAATATTCTGATATAAGTGATGTACCTTCCACAGTGTCCAGTCAGCCTGTCCGTGAGCAGTGAGATGAGACGTTATCTGTGCTTCAGCTGTCACTGCTCAGTGACAGGTGAAGCACAGATAACGTCTTATCTTCGCAGTTAACGTCTTATCTTCGCAGCTTCTTAAAACATCCTTGGAATTATCCACCTCTTATGTGCTTCCATTTACGTGAGGTAAAGGAAACTTTTGTGTAAATAAATCGCTAGCAAGTATGTTTCCCCACAAACGTAAACAAGAGCGCGGGACCGCGGGCGGAAGTACACTCCCGGCTTCCGCTATGAATTATGGGTAGTGGCGCGAAAACGAAAATAAGGTGGATAAATGCACTTTAATGGTCAAATCAGCTGCATGTCACCTGGGTAGCGCGGTGAAATGCAGCTGATTTACTGTTTGCTCCAGAAGTTACAGAGCGAGACGAAAGTGGCTTGGTATGGCAAGCCAAGTGTTTCATTAAAACCCACTTTTATCTATTAATGAGACACTTGGATTGGCATATTAGTCAAGGGCCCTCTAGTGGCTGAATATGGTAGTGTTAAATATTTTCCATGTCAGAATGAATGAAATGATCAGTCTCAGCCAAAAATTGGTTTATAAATATGGAGAAAAAATATGTCGCTTCGCTGTAGGGCATGCAAATTTATGCAAAAAAAAAAAAGACATACAGCAAAAATTACGGTACTTACTACTACAGTAAATGCTAAAATTAATTACTACTACTACTAGTAGTGTACAAAATTTTGTTCCATCTCATGTACCACATGAGATGTTAATGACAAAGTTTACTTGAACTTGAACTACTGTATCTGTACTATGCGGTTTGCCACTTATCGCGGGGGGGTGGGGGTGGCCCAGACCTCTGCGAAAAACAAGGGACTACTATAGTCCCTATATACTATAGTATATAGGGACTACTATAGTCCCTATATACTATAGGATTATTTGGGGGTTATTTATTTAGACAAACCATTTACTGGTATATCATCTGCCAACATTTCTACTTTGCTTTAGGAGCTCGCTCATTCAGTAAATATTATATCTGCAGTAAAAATGTGGAAATGTTCCATTTCCCTCCAGCATTTGACATGTTTAAGTACGATTATAGCTGATCAGTAAAATCTTAACAGGAGGAAAACAGGCAAGTTTGATGAAGACAATCTACTGAGACAATCTACTGAGACAATCGCTGCAGTGTTTTCAGCTGTGTGCACTGCTTTACAGCTTTTGTTGCATCACAAGTATCCAATCACAACAGAAAACACTCCTGTTTCAGCTGAAAGTGAATTACAGATTTGAACACATTTACAGTTTTAGACAATGCATGATCTGGTTTTTGTGTTTGGGAGTTTTACATTTCAGCTCTTTTTGTAAGAGTTGAAATGAGAAACTTCAGGTCGGAAAGGAACACACCAAGTTGTAGCTGTAAAAACAAAGTACGGAGTGGGAGGCGTGTATTGAGGCCATCCATTATTACAGAACAACAGGGTCCGAGTAGATTTTCCAAACACAAATAATATTTAGACCTTTAGTTTCTAACTGAGCAACAAACAATGAAGGACGTGTGCAAACAAAATGTATTGTTTACCTTCTTTACGTGAGACAAAAAAAAGTCTAAAGTGATGTTCCAATCTTAAAAATGAAAATATTCTGACAAAAACAAAACAAAAAAAACTATTCGCTTAAAACTAGCTCAACGTTAGCTTTTAAAACCCAAACGAGCCTGCACTAGCTTCCAGGATTTACCGAGAGTGTGACTCAGATGTGAATCAGCTGAATGAACATCATCTGTACTGGGCAGTATTTAGAGACACTGAGCTGACTCTCAGAACATCGTCTTTAGTCCTTGGGTGTCCTGAAAGGCGCTTTTAATTAAAATTATTATTATTATAAACAATGAATCAACAACCATCTGTGGCTCATACTCCCACTGCACCGCCACAAAAATCCCTCAGGAGACACAGCGGAGACTCTTCTCCAACCTATAAAAGGCATGAGGACAGGATAGTCAAAGGTCTATAAATGTCATGGTCATGTTTTTGTTCAACACGTGGTAGATGTATTTAAGTCCTCAGGTTGTATAAACTGTTCTAAAAGCTTCTTAGGTCATGTTCACGCTGGAGGTCTTCATGCTCAATTCCATTTTATTGCACAGTTGATGTTTCTTTTTGCGTGTTCGTTCACATCATTAAAATGTGAACAGTTTACAGTTCTGGAACGACCCGTATGTGCAGATGCAAAACTTGACGTCACACACTGTGTCTGAGGAAGTAAATACGGATGCTACACATGTTAGCATGTGGGATTCTGAAGTTGTGCAATCAGAAGCAAACAAACTGCGTTTACATTTAGGCCCTGTTTACACGGACACCATGGGGGAAACATGAGTTTTTTTCGTATGTTAATTAGAGGAAAAGATCTGCGTTGACATGGACGAATTCTGTGTTTACATGCATCCACAGGAATCCCCACCACCCTCATGAATCTGCTGTAGTTACCATGCCGGGTCATTAGATGGCGCTGTGAATCTTTGACCCTTCACCTAATGCGCATGTGTGCTGCCTCGGTCTGCTTTCCTCTGGGGCCAAAAGTTCAGCTAACAACAACTTAACAAGTCAAAGTCAAAGTTAAAGCTGGAATTTGGATAAGAGTCGACAGATTTGACGCCAAGTGGGACCCGCTTCATCTAACAAGCTGTACACCAGTCGCTGAGTGGACCAGAACCGAGTCAACGATGTCGGACTTTAGTCCGTGATAAGCAGCTGATTTTCAGCAGGTAAATCAACGTTCTTAATACGTTTGCTTGTGTTTACTTTGATCACACAACAACCAACTGAGTTTTTATTTTTTTCCTGCGAGGTCGAGAAGCTGTCCTTCCAACAGGCAGACCGGTTCGGATGGGTCCAGTATCCAGGATGAAAACAGCAGAGTGGCTGTTTAGTTTCCCCAATATAAGACTGATCACAGCCCTCCTGACACTGAACAGCATACACAATATTACTCTGTTTGTGCCGGGGGACTGGATCTTTGGGATGAACCAGTCTTTGCCATAATGTATTTTGGGGTTTAAAAGCTGAGAACTTGTTTACTGATGTTTTTTTTTTTATTAAAGTCTTTGTGTGAAAAATGCTATGATAAAGAGCTGAAACCACACAGAGCGTTCACCATTTTGAGAACCAAAATAAAGGAAGGAGACAGCCCATGTCACATCAAGGGGCCTCCCTCTAATTTTTCTTCCTCCCTCTATCCATCCTTCAGTTCGAACAGTCGTATACTGCCATCTAATGGTCAAAAAAGGTACTACACACAAAAATTAAGCTACATTTCTTCTTAAATTTTACATTACCAATTATTGTCAAATTTCAAACAATATTATCGTTTATCTCAATATTTTCTGAGACAATTAATTGCCCAGTAAAATTGTTGTGACAGGCCTAGTAAACATTGTGATTTACAAAAAAAAAAGTTATTTTAAAGGCACAAGCGTTAAATCATTTAAAGTGAAGACACATTCAGACACTGCTGGCACACAAAAACTATGTGTTCAACATTCCTGACCCTAGTCTTTGCTCTGTAACAAAACAAAGCATTCACTGGAAACTTGTTTATTATTCAGCACGTTGCACACAAACACAGACGCTTGGTACCATAGAGGACTTTGCAGTACATTAAAAGAACCCAGAATATTTCTTACACTAAAATCAAGTCTGCAAACTTATAATGATTAAGAATGTCTTTTCTCATAAAACTCCCCGATGTTCACATGCCAACAAACAACCTACACTCTTCTAGTGTGTTGGTTTAAGAATAAAGTGAATGAATGGAAGCTGTTGTGTGTGTGTGTGTGTGTGTTTGCGCACCTCAAACTGGGGCCAGTTCATGCTCATGCCTGGTCCGTGGGTATTCCTCCACCATCTGAGGTCTTCTGCTTCGTTGGCAGCTTGGATGGTCTGACCCAGGTCCCGGTACAGGTTTTTGAAACTGGAGAACAAAGCTGCTGTTGGTTATCACTCTTCTCTTAATACAGTAAACTGAACAACATATAGTATTTTGTTTGACTCAACTTGTGAAATATTGGTCACACGGGCTTGTTTCATCTTCATATGTTCAAGTGAACATTTGTCTGAGGTTATTTCTCAGACAATTTTAATTTAATCTGGGTATCTTAGTGTATTATTTGCAGTAAACTGGTATATCTCTGCTGTTCGATTAGGCTGGTCCTGCTTTTACTCTTCAGTTATCGTCTTTATCAGTGTGGAAGATTATAATTGTATAAATTCAACCAAAATTAAAAACTTATTTTGTAGAAAATAGAATTCATGAAATAAATAAAATATTAAAAAAATAAAAAGTGCATTGGTTAAAAATGTAAAGCCTTGATGCAACTTTTAACGAACACATTTCCTGTACAGTAGTCCCTCGTTTATCCCGGAGGATCTTTGTCCTGAAGAACTGCGATAAGTGAAAATCCACAAAGTAGGAATAGTAGTACAAGTAGTAGTTTATTTTATATATATATATATATATATATATATATATATATATATATATATATATATATATATATATATATATATATATATATATATATATTAGGGGTTGAACGAGTACATAATTTTTAACCTCGACATTAACATAAAAAAACTCGAACGACGCTCGAGTAGCCGATGACGTCACAGTGTCTTATGATGCAAAATAAATAAATAAATATAAATGCATAAAAACCGTCTTTACAAAAAGAAAAAAAAGACCAACAAAACATTGGGAGCATTTATTATGCTCCTATCATTTATCATACTGCAGATAAGTCACAGGAAAAACAAAACTATTAGTTATTATTATTAATTTTAAAAGNTATATATATATATATATGCATTTTAAACCCTTCCCACACTCTTGCAATATTCTAAATGTTTTTAAATGCACTAAAAGAGCACAGAATGTCATGATTTCAGCTCCCTGCCTCCTCTGCTCTTTGCCACCTGCAAGCGCTCTTGGCCACGCCCACTTCTCCACTCTGCACAGAGAACAGCTGATCATGAACAGGGAACAGCTGATCAGCTGCAGCAGGAAGTGTATCCAGCAGTATGGGCTCCATAAATGTGCAGCAGGTGCTAAATAATTTAAAATAATTCATTTAAAATAAAAATTCCATGCCGATCGTGCAGCTCATCCATCAATCAGCCAATATGTCATGTCCAATCTTATTTTGAAAAACCACGATGGAGCGAGTTTGCGATAAATGAACTGCGAAACAGCGAGGAACTACTGTATTTCATTTACGGAAATTGTCATTTTGTTGTGACAGTAAGACAAATGAGATCATGCTGGAGGCAACAAGAGGGATGAACAGTTTATCTTCCAAAAAAATTCTGCTTTAATCAACTTTAAGTGTAAAGGACAGAGCTAAAAACTAAGCTCCAAAAAGAAAAAAGAAAAAAAAAGAAACTTTTATTTGTTTTAGGCCAAACAATAACCCTCAGACCAAACGTCAAGCTTATTTTATGGTTACGGCCTAAAAGCTCATTCCAAATCAACAAACAAACTATTTGCCGACATTTGGTTGAACATCCTTGATTGTGACTCGCTTCTTTCTTTTTGGGTCGCGGGGGACACTGGTGTCCATATCCAACAGTCACTGTGCGAGAGACAGTGGACACCCTGGACAGGTCTCCAGTTCATCACAGGACCACACAGAGAGCTTCATGATTACAAGGACAGCTCATTGAAAGCAACAAATTGTAGATGTAAACTTATGTCAAGTACTGTACTGTAAAACAAACTGTACAACAGTCTCCACATAACTTTAGTACAAGTTATTATTGAAGCTATTGAAAGGTCAGTTTGTTCAATGTTTCGATTTGGACTTTACCACAGTAACATTAGTTTGTTTAAACAAAATCTGAGGTCAATAGTTAATGGACAACAGCTCAAGTTTTCCATTAACCCTTATGTACATTCAGACAAGATCCCACATGTATCTGAACCACCACAGCTCTACATGCCTTTGCTGTGAGTCATGGACATTGGTATTGGCCTCTTTTCTGTGAAAAACGGGGTCTGTTCGGGTACCTTTCTTTGGCAGACAGGTCTAGGTGCGTGTGGATGTCCTGCAGGATGTCTTTAAAGAAGCGCAGCCTCTTTCGCTCGGCATCCTGGGTGAGGTCAAACACCTGCTCCATGTCCTCCATGTAGCGAGGGTTGCAGCGGTTCAGCTCCTCCAGAGCCTTTTTGTAGCCATCCTCTGCCTGCCGCACAAACAAAAAACATTTACGGAGATTAAAACATTACAAACAAATAAAAAAATAAAAAATAAATAAACTCCCAAGAAGGCATTAAAAAAATTAAGAGATTCAAATGTACAGGGTACTTAAGTTTGCAAACAGTCAACCAACTAATCTCTGTTTCCAAACACATATGTAAAACATTTTTACAGGCTCTTTGTCAATATAAAAGTGTAAAACTTCTGAAGAAGAGGCAATAATTCACTCCATGAACAAATACTGAAAACTACGTTTGAACAACAAATAGTTACAGTGCCAGTTGTTATAAACAACATTAAACCAATTGTGTGTTAACTCTCACAAAGATGCTGTTATGGGAAAAAGAAAATCCACCCTCCTTCAGTTTTAGGGTTTTATGTATCAGTACATAAAAACAATCTGGTCTTTACCAATATAACCGTCCTAGAGTGAAGAAAAACACATTTACTCATGCTGCTTCCATAAGTTTAAAAAAGAAAATAGCAGCCAGGTGCTGTTGATCAAATGCACTTAAGTGATGGTCAGTGTAACTGTCTCTATAAAAGCAGAACTTTTAGAAATGTATTGCTTTTGAGCATGCAGGTGTGTTACAATGCTAAGAGAAAAAACATCAGCAATGAAGTACAGTATATGACCTCAGAGAAGTAAGGAATTTTGTCCATAAACCCGAGAATGGTCTTAAGACGGTATCCAAGCAACTGAGCCTTAAATGGATTACTGTCTTCACGAATTTAAAGCATTTAAGACAACTGCTACTTTTCCCAGGAATGGACATCCCAGCAAACTCACCCCAAGGTCAGATTATGCAACGATGTAACATTGCACTATTGGAAAATGGAGCAGATCACAATGAGCTTAACTCATGCAGGTGTTATCAAATATTTTTTGGCAAATTTTCTTGATTTTTTTTATTTTAAGAGTTTGGTAAACTTGTCTGAACTAAGACTTATTTCTGGCATTTATAATGTTGCGAAAACTGTAAAAATGCATATGCCACTCAGTCTAACCTGCTAGCGCTGCAGCCCCGCCTCATGATAGAACCTCGCTGCAGCCTGGGTCATCTGGCATGTCACTCATTGATATGGACAAGTCAACAAAGACTTAACTTCACTCGGAATTTCGTGAACAGACTAAAGCCATGTATAAAAAGAAGTTGCTTGCAGTACTGGAGGAGAATCCCAATAAAAAGTTGCATGCATTCAACTTCAGTTGAATGAAACAGTGTGCAAAATCAAAATTACGCACAATCGCAAAACACCAGGACAAGAAGGGTTTTTGGTCAATTTTTTTTAAAACAGAGAAAATTAGCCCCACTACTTCTTTCAGTGCATAATGAGTACAGTATTGACGTTTTTCATTGCTTCCCACAAAGTCTCAAGCACTCATCACTGTCCAGGTAAAGAAAAATAAAGATTACATCATATACAGTAGGCCTATTTCACGTCTTAATGTAGATGTTAAAATCTTGGTTGAAGTTTTAGCAACTTGCCTTGGAAGAGATCCTCCCTTCTATTATTCTGGAAGAACAAAATGGTTTCATTAAAGTCCACCAGTGTTTTGTTTTATTTTATTTTATGTCTATACACTTCTGAATGTGATTTTATCCCTATTCTACTATTTGTCCAGAAATACCGGTAGTTATTTTGTTAGACACTCAGAAATATTTTGATCATGTGGAGTGGAGCCTTCTCTTTGCTGTCTTGCATAAACTTGTTTGTAAGGATCGATTCATTTCATAGATTCGACAAATTCAGCCAAGGCCAGTATCTACCGGTACATTATTAAAGTTTCCTCCAGCTACTTGACATTGTCACATTGTACAAGACAGGGATGCCCTTCGTCTCCTATTGCTATTCAACCATTGTTAATAGCTTTCCAGTGCCTCCCTTGTTTTTGTGGTATTTCGTGGTCAGGTCTTGACTCTAAACTGTCTTTATACGCAGATGACCTGCTTTTATGTTTATGATTCCTTATGTAGAATACCAGCTGTATCTTTGTTGAAGAGTTTGGCTCATTCTCATGCTGTAATCTAAACATTCTGAAGAATAAATGTCTCCCCATAAATTCTCAAGTCTTACACTCCAAAACCATCTGATATTGCCTTTAGGCTCAGCCCCTCAGGATTTAATATTTGGGAGTTAATGTGACCCGCACTCTGTCTTCATGATAGTCATACAGTTTTTCCGTTTTGATCATTGAGATTAAATCAGATAATCAGAGATGGAGTTCTTTGCCACTGTCTAATTGGTTGTATTAATATAATTAAGATGAACATTTTGCCTCCATTGCTTTTTCTATTTCAGTGCATTCCTGTATTTTTTGCGTAAAGCTTTTTCAAAGAAGCAAGCTCAGATTATTATTTCATTCTTGTGGGGAGGAAAACATCCCAAGATGAAGAAATCACTGTTACAAAGAGTGACATTTGATGGTGGTCTTGCTTTGCAATTTTTTTTTAAATTATTATTTTATTATTGGTCAGTTCATATCTACAAATTGACCACCTGGCTTCAATCACAAGAAGTGTTATGATGTAAATTAAGAGTGCCTGTCATGTTATCTCCTCTTCTTTAGATGTTTTACTGTCTTCTACTCTTCCACTCATCCCCTCTCGTTTCATCAAAAGCCCTGTGGTGCAATCCAGCTTTAAGATATGGTACAGAAATCATTTTGGTTTTGTCTCTGCATCAGCAATCATGCCTATCACACAGAATCATCCATTCCCCACTGGTCTTACTGATGATACTTAAAGTACAGTGGAAACACCATGGCATTAACGTTAACTTTAAAAATATCTCTACAAGGACGACACTTTCTCCAGTTTTTCAGACTTGTCTCTGGAAACAAATCTTCCATTGTGCTGGTGAAGATTCTCAGTCATCCAGGTCATGATCAATCAAAAAACTAATTAATAATGATAATTAAAAAAAGTTTTAAAAATAACAATACAAAACTGGACTTCTGTTCTGAAGCTGAAGACTTTCGTTTCAGAACAGGTCTAAATCTTCCAGGAGCTCATTTGTTTCAATATTTTCAAGGGTGGCATTGCACTTCCCTCTTATCCTTCTCTTCTAAGCATTTAGCCATGGGAGGAACTGTGGTCCCTTAAACTCAATGAGAAATTAATTATATGCTTAACATATAAACAACTTATGGATTTGGATATCCATTCAGTGGCTGAAATTCAGAGGGCTTGGGCCTTACCAAGCTCCTCCCAGAAACGCCCCCTAAGCTCCGACCGGTCTCCATGTCTCCCAAGCGCAGCATTAGTTTCAATGTAAACATGGCGTCGACTGACTCTGCAGGGTATTTCTGAGTCTAATAGTGTATCATTTCTGCCAGATTCCAACAAAATATCAGCCATGACAATGGACAGGGGAACCAACAAGTTCGTTATTTTTTTTTGGACGTTATCAAGTTGTTTGAGCCACGCGTCGCTTCCAACAGCGTGCACGTCACAGCTAATGCTACTGTCTGATGAGGAAAACATCAGCTCCTCACACGCTCGCTCAGCATTATTACAGCTGTGGACAGGATCACTGATGCCTATTGTTCTGCAAGGCTGGGTAAGTCAGGCATTCATGGTTTTGAGGGTTACTTTTGAAATCAGTGATTTCTGTTGTTGGCAAAACTTTGAGTGTGCCTTGGTCGCAAAGCTAATGCTAACTGTAATCTCCATTCATTCCTTAAGTGGTTGGTTAGCCGTTGCTGCTTTAGCTGCTAAACACGCCGACAGCGACTTTTGTGAGGGCTAACGAGCTCAGCCGTTCGGTGTGTTAGTTAAAATCCAGCCTTCGTGTCACGATTTTGTGCAGTTTTAGGTGAAATCGACAGTAGAGCTCGTTGTGTTAGCTAGCTCATGTGGAGTTAGCAGAGCTGTTTCTTCCCAACTTCCAGGACGTTCAGTGAACTGTGGCTTTCTCTCATCGTGACCGCGTGTTGTTAACTAGCAGGTTTCAAAAGCAGGTCAACCCTTCTCTGCTGGTGAAATAATAATAATGTGTTTGTCTGTCATCTGCGTATGTTTCCCATACACAGACGAAATTCGTCTCTGCATTTAACCCAACCACCACCAGGTGGTGCAGTGAGCAGCCAGAGGGCGCTCGGGGAGCTGGAGAATTAGGTGTGCACTCATAGACACCCCAAGGTGTGTAGTGGCCGGGACGCGAACCCTCGTCCTTCGGGTCCCAAGTCAAACGCCCTAACCACTATACCATAATTGTTCAGTTTTGTGGTCGTGCACAAGCTTTGATCCAAGCAAGGCATTCAGTTTCACATATAGGGAAACGGTGAATTTTACTTCCACAAATACGGTCAGGGTACCTGACATCTCCTGTACAGATACCCCACTGACGGTGGAGGACCATTTTTCCAGCCCTGACGCAAAAAAATTCTGCACGTATGCTAGCTAGCAATGTAAGTAGCATGTGGTGACGGTCTCACAAACGCTACCGTAGCGTTTGTTTTGTGAGACCGGCACGCACGTGGAAGCTGCGCTGTGACGTGTTATGGGCATTAGACAATGAAACGCGGCCCTGTGGACGGAGCTTGGTAAGGTCCATGGGAGTTGGGCATAACTTTTTCCAGATCAACTGTGGAAGAAATATTCAGTGTTGATTATAGAACACCTTGGGCCAGGTTACAACTTATTCGGTTCAAGGTATTGTACAGGGTCCACTATTCAAAGTCTCATCAGTCAGAGATTTACCCACAAGTGATGGATCAGTGTGAGAGATGTCATGCCAGCCCATGTACTCTGAGTCACATGTTCTTTTTGATTGGACATGACACACATGAGCCACACGATCGGCATGACATTTTTTATTTAAAATAAATTATTTTAAATTATTTAGCACTTGTTGCACATTTGTGCAGCCCACAATGCTGCAGGATAAACTTCCTGCTGCAGCTAAATAGCTAACAAGATGTTCAGGTGCAGAGTGGAGAAGTGGGCGTGGCCGAGAGCGCTGGCAGATGGCAGAAAGCAGCCGGAGGCAGAGAGCTGAAATCATGACATTCTGTGCACTTTTAGAGTTTTTAGAGTTTAGAAACATTGTTTAGAATATTGCAAGAGTATGGGAAGGGTTTAAAATGCCTTAATATATAAATAATGTAAACTACTACTTATTACTTGTACATGTACTACTAATCCTACTTCGTGGTTTTTCACTTATCACGGGTCTTCAGGGTACGGATCCCACATGATAAACAAGGGACTACTGTATATACATATTTGCAATGCTCAGTGAAACACCAAGAGTACAACCAACGGTACATACAAACCTCAGAAAATTGTCAAAGATAACTGAATAATCCAACTCTAAAGCATGAATTCCCTCACACAACAATCTTATTGAGTCTAATGAGTGTATACAGGACTGTGTTGCAATGGAAGGTCAATTTCACTGATAAGGATGTTCATGATGCAAAATGAAAACCAGTTCAACTAAAAGCATGTAAGAATGTGAAACTGCTGTAAGTTGCACAAGTACCGCTCAATATTTCTCTGGTGGAAGTGGTGCAAATAAAATAAGATCCAATGTGAAGCCATAGTCTGATGACATTTTCTGGCCTAAATATTTGGTGAGTTGCACCACGCTCAACTTACTGTGGACTGTCTTATCAGAATATCTTTATTGACATCGCACCGGGGTACAACGGGAATATGTACGCACAGTCATCTGAAAGAAGGACAAAGTGTACGAAGCTGCAACTAGTTATCAGCGCGGCCATCTTATTCCTTATCAGAATAATAATCTTAGATATGAAAAGGGGAAGAACCATGAGGGTAGATAATGGTATTACAAAAAAGATTGTTCACATCTCGTATGTTAGGACACGATTTGAGACATCAAAAAACTCTACCAGCAAGCACAGTTAAAACAAATAACGTAAGCATTTGAGGTCGAGGTGGTTGAGATTAGTCCATGAGCCTTTTTCAGATCAGCCACAGTTTCTGATGATGTTGTTCAGCCAGCAGTTCTGATAAGTTTTCACAGAAAGTTCTCCGGAGGGGAGGGGGGGGGTGCGATAGATGCAGTTGTTGTCCTCGGTTCCTCATGACCCAGGAGAAATTTGATAGTCAGCCCATTTCCAAGGCTGTTGGGGAGTCAGATTCAGATAAGCTTGATTGTTGATTTTCTTCAGGCAGACAGATTTTTTCCTGCAGCCTTTGAGTCCATCTGGACGATCAGTTTCCAAAATGGTCTAATTGTGGGAATCCATTTCACTGATCCATGCTATGAACCTTCCTCAAGGTCGAACCCACCACGCTGTCAAGCTGGAGAATAGATGCTGTTTTAACAATTATCCACCATTATTCAAGGAGGGCAGCCCAACAGACCCACCTGCCTTGACAAAGATCATGGCATGTGAATAAATTAATTATCTGTACATTATTTCATGTGCCCAGTTTAGCACAGCAGGCAAATAAACCAAGAGTAAACACTGAAGGTGAACGGTCCATTTAAAGTCTAGGCCTCAACTTGACTGAGATGCTATGAGGTGACCTGAAGAGCTGCACAGAAGCAAATGTCTGCAGACGTCAATAAACTGAAGCAATCAATGCTGGAAAGGAAGTGGGGCAAAATTCCTCCACAACCATGTGAGCAGCTGATATGCCATTCCAAACCCCACTGCTGAGAGTTACTGCTGGTAAATGATCTACAAGCTGATGGACCTTGCTGCATAGTTTGTTTTAACGGGTTTTTTCAGCTCGTCTTCACTTTTCTTTAATATAAATATACATGGAGGAATCAGGTGTGCCTGTGTTTACACCTGAAATTAAAGTCAAATAATTGTTTTGTGTGTCCCAAGACATAAAAACTCAAGACCTAGTAGGGCACGTGCTTTTGTGTCCTCATGGTAGTATATGATTTCTGTATGCTATCATTTACTGGCTGGACCTGTTCCCATTGTGTAGTTCTATTTAAACCTCTCCCAGACATTTAGGCAAAATTAAAATGTAACTAGATCCCTCATGTCAGCAGGTAGACAACAACAGGCCAACACTTACAGGTTACAGGGACACTTACGGTAAACGTATTTTCCATCTACAGTCAGAGTGAGCTGGGACAAAAACAGCAAAACAAGAAGAACATGGTCTGATGTCCAAAGAGAATCAAGTATTAATAATGCATTTAGTTCAGAGAGCGTTCAAAACTAAACTGTAAAGACACTAAAGCTGGTTCTGGGGACAAAATAAACACTGCTGTAGCAGTTTTCTTTTTCAACAAAATCCTTCAACAGAAATGTGTTTACCTTTCAGACCAGACATGGAAGCTGTGGTTTTCAACTTGATTTGACAAACTTGGTTCATAGTATAATGTACAGTGCTGATGAATTAAAAGGCAAATTCATAATAAAACTCAAGTCTTGTTTTGTAAATGCATTAGCTCCAGAAGCTCATAAACTGAATGAATAGATTTATAACTACCGGTACTCTTTAGAGTGCCTCAGGTCTTCTGCAGAGCATTATTTACCTTGCTGTGGGTGTGGTGGTTTGCACCAGCTGCAGCCTGAAATTCCTCACTCTGCTTCTTCACAAGTTACATGCTAATTCTAAAGTCTGAATTTATTTAAATCTGTCTGTGAGTTTGTGTCAAATGACCTCTTTAAGACTGTAAAAGGTGAGTTAGGTCGGTGGAGAAAAACATACAAACTTCCGAATCTTTCTTAATGAGATCTACCGGTATTTTGTTTGAAAGCAGAAGAGCTGCCTGTCACCTGAATGAGTTCACCTGTTTTCATCATTGAACGTTTACAAATCATTCCCTCTATTCAGATCCATGTTTCCTCCAGGTTTTACAGCACTTCTTCCAGTTTTGATGCCATTTCAACAATTTATATCAAAGCGTTTAGCTCATTCCTATTCGTACTATTTTTACTTTTTAAATTATTCATCTTTGTCGGCCATGTTTTTATCTTTTAAACTGAATGGAGCTCTCTCCACATCCTTCAAACTCTGTGCCGTTTACAACCTGTTACAGCTCATTTCAACTTCCTTTGGCTTCGGTCTGCTCATTTCAGCTGATTTGGGGGGTTTCAGCTTCTTTCAGTTAAATTCAGTTTTATTCCTGATTTTTCAACTACCTTTTAGGCATTTTTCTTCTAATTTTAGCCTTTTTTCTGCTATTTTTTTTACTTCTGCCTTCTGTGCTCCATTTACTCTTTCTACTACCTGTCATTTCAGCTTTTTACTGCAATTTAAGTGTCTTTTCTGTTCATTTCATCCATCCACCCATCATCTTTATTCACTTCTTTCATCAGAGCCCAGGTGTGTTTTCAGCATGAACACATAAGTGGTGTGTCCTGACTGACCCCTCCATCAGTACGAGAGGAGCTGCTCCTGGCTGTGTGCTCGTGTATGTTTTGTACCTTCTCGGCCTCCTGGTTGCAGCGCTCCACTCGGGTTGTGTATTTGCGGACTTCCTCCTGCGACTTGGTTGGGTCAGCCTTGGCGTGCGTTTCCCTGGTAACAGCTGTCCACTCCTCCCTCCTGGCCTGGTGGTAGCTCTTCTTACTAGACTCCATCTTGACACACACATTTGACTTTCAGCTAAGTGTAGAAGAAGTGGTCCTCATTTAAAACTTCTCCAGACCCCTCAGGTGACCCTCACCTCCTTCAGTTTGCGGACCCAGGGTTTCTGAGCTTTTCTGAAGCCGTCCTCTGCATCTTTAGTCTCCTTGAAGCCTCCCATCATTTGCTTGTTGAAAGCCTCTTTCTGCCAGTTGTGAACCTTCTTGCTGTCCTCGCCCGCCAGCCGCTCCCGCAGCTCCATGTGCATTTCGCTGAGGCGGTCAGCCGCCTGCATGAAGGCATGCCACGCCTTCTCCAGGGTCCCGTACTGAGGTCCTGATGAAGAGCACGGAGGACAGAGTCAGATATGTACCATCAACTTCAAATAGTTCAGAAAAAAAAGTGCCTCTGCAACCGATTTCTCTTTAAAATTAATAAGTTTGAATTCATTTTAAACTATTATCTACAGATTTTTAATTAACAGATTAGTACAGTGTAGTGTGCAGAGATTTCACCTTTTGGAATAAAAATATTTCGAAATTAGAAAATGAAACAAACATTTGCAGTTTACAGCATCTACATTTTCAGAATTAAAAGTTTTACGAGTCTAACAAATACCACAAATCATCCCTCATTTCTTTTTCTATTCTAAGGAGACAGATTCTAGTGATCAATAGTTTATGTTTTCTGAAGGTTTTTAAAGTTTTATTTGGATTTTGACTGCTTTTGTAGTTATTTTTGGTTTTAATAAAAATAATAATAATGAATTTAATTTATAATGCACTTTTCATTAATGAAAATCTCAAAGTGCTACAAAGTGCAACAAAAATCAAAGATCAAATAAAAAAAAGTGATAAAATCAAGTAAATCAATGATAGTACTATCAACTAAGATTGAAGATAAAATCATGTGGAGGCAGAGTAGGCTCGCTTAAAAAGAAAAGTCTTTAAGCCTTGTTTAAAGTCAACCAGTGACTGTGGAGCTCTCAGGTAGTCAGGGAGGGAGTTCCATAGGCGGGGGGCAGCCACACTGAATGCCCGGTCTCTCATGGTCCTTAATTTGGTTCATGTAATGTGAAGGAGATTACTGTTCTGTGATCGAAGAGACCGGGTGGATGAATATGGAACAAGAATGTCCTTTAGATAATCAGGTGATGTTCCGTGTAAGCATTGGTGTGTAATGAGAGCAGTTTTGTACTGAATTCTGTTGTAGGTGACAGGAAGCCAATGGAGGTTATGGAGAATGGGTGTAATATGTTCAAATTTACGAGCTCTCAATAAAATCCTTGCTGCACTGTTTTGAATATATTGAAGCTTCTGAAGGTTTTTGCCAGGGATTCCAATAAACAGGGAGTTGCAGTAGTCGAGCCTGGAGGAGACAAAGGCATGGACGAGTTTCTCAGCATCAGAAAAAGTTAGAGATGGGCGAAGTTTGGAGATGTTTCGAAGATGGAAGAAGCAGGTTTTAAACAGATGCTTAATGTGATTTTCAAATGTAAGATGAGAGTCCATTTTTATTCCAAGATTTGTAACAGAGGTGGAGAGGGGGATGTCTTGTCCAGAAAAGGAAATTGTTGTTATAGTTGATGTTTGTACCTGGTGAGGGGTGCCAATCAGTATGGCCTCAGTCTTGGAGCAGTTTAATTGAAGAAAGTTCTGATTCATCCATGCCCTTATTTCCTCCAGGCAGGTAGAGAGGGCAGTGAGTGAAGATGGAGATGACAATGGGGATGATGATGATGCTCCAGTCCTGATGTAAAGCTGTGTATCGTCGGCATAACAGTGAAAAGAAATGTTGAACTGATTAATAATTTGACCCAAAGGCAGCATGTAGAGGGAAAACAGCAGGGGCCCCAGAACTGACCCCTGAGGGACACCACAGGAGACACAGACCATCAGACACAGGAGATCATCATCAAGAAAATGAAGCCTTCATCCTGCGCCCTGGATCCGTTCCCCTCGTCTCTCATAAAATCCAATCACTCTGCAATAAGCCCATTAATCACACAAATAATAAATCAGTCTCTACAATCTGGTCATGTTCCACTGCCTCTAAAAACTGCCATCATTAGGCCTCTTCTGAAAAAATCTAATTTGGATCCCGACATTTTTTCTAATTACCGCCCAATTTCCCACCTCCCATTTCTGTCTAAAGTGCTGGAAAAAGCAGTTGCTGCTCAGCTGCAGGACCACCTACAGCAACACTCCCTGTATGAGAAGTTTCAGTCTGGCTTCCGAGCAGCTCACAGTACTGAGACTGCATTGCTGAGAGTTACCAATGATGTCCTCATGGCTGCTGACACTGGTTCTCCCTCCATCCTTGTCCTCCTTGACCTCACTGCAGCTTTCGACACTGTGGACCATAGTATCCTCCTCCACCGTCTTCATGTGGAGGTCGGTCTCTGTGACACTGTCCTGGACTGGTTCAAATCTTTCCTCTCCAATAGGCTGGAATGTGTTAGTCTTGGCAATGCCACTTCCCAGACAGTCTGTGTCTCTTGTGGTGTCCCTCAAGGGTCAGTTCTGGGGGTCCTGCTGTTTTCTCTTTACATGCTGCCTTTAGGTCAAATTATTAATCAGTTCAACATTTCTAGGCGCAGCCAACATTTCTAGGCGCAGCCAAGGTGTTGAGAGGATCCGTTTTGGTGGCCTTAGAATCGCTTCTCTGTTTTTTGCAGATGATGTGGTCCTATTGGCTTCATCAGATCGTGATCTACAGCTTTCGCTGGAGCGGTTTGCAGCCGAGTGTGATGCGGCCGGGATGAGGATCAGTTCCTCCAAATCCGAGGCCATGGTCTTGAGCCGGAAAAGGGTAGCATGCCCTCTCCGGGTCGGGGAGGAGGTCCTGCCCCAAGTGGAGGAGTTTAAGTATCTCGGGGTCTTGTTCACGAATGAGGGAAAACTGGAGCGTGAGATCGATAGGCGGATAGGTGCAGCATCCGCAGTGAAGCGGGCGCTGTACCGGTCTGTCGTGGTGAAGAGAGAGCTGAGTCGAAAGGCAAAGCTCTCAATTTACCGATCGATCTACGTTCCCACCCTCATCTATGGTCATGAGCTTTGGGTTGTGACCGAAAGAACGAGATCTCGGATACAAGCGGCTGAAATGAGTTTTCTCCGCAGGGTGTCTGGACTCTCCCTTAGAGATAGGGTGAGAAGCTCAGTCATCCGGGAGGGACTCGGAGTAGAGCCGCTGCTTCTCCACATCGAGAGGAGCCAGTTGAGGTGGCTCGGGCATCTGGTTAGGATGCCTCCTGGACGCCTCCCTGGTGAGGTGTTCCGGGCATGTCCCACCGGGAGGAGACCCAGAGGAAGACCCAGGACACGCTGGAGGGACTATGTTTCTCGGCTGGCCTGGGAACGCCTTGGGATTCCCCCAGAGGAGCTGCTCCAAGTGGCTGGGGAGAGGGAAGTCTGGGCCTCCCTACTTAGGCTGCTACCCCCGCGACCCGACCCCGGATAAGCGGACGAAAATGGATGGATGGATGGATGGATGGAGCATCCTCATCATCCCCATCTCCATCTTCACTCACTGCCCTCTCTACCTGCCTGGAGGAAATAAGGGCATGGATGAATCAGAACTTTCTTCAATTAAACTGCTCCAAGACTGAGGCCATACTGATTGGCACCCCTCACCAGGTACAAACATCAACTATAACAACAATTTCCTTTTCTGGACAAGACATCCCCCTCTCCACCTCTGTTACAAATCTTGGAATAAAAATGGACTCTCATCTTACATTTGAAAATCACATTAAGCATCTGTTTAAAACCTGCTTCTTCCATCTTCGAAACATCTCCAGACTTCGCCCATCTCTAACTTTTTCTGATGCTGAGAAGCTCGTCCATGCCTTTGTCTCCTCCAGGCTCGACTACTGCAACTCCCTGTTTATTGGAATCCCTGGCAAAAACCTTCAGAAGCTTCAATATATTCAAAACAGTGCAGCAAGGATTTTATTGAGAGCTCGTAAATTTGAACATATTACACCCATTCTCCATAACCTCCATTGGCTTCCTGTCACCTACAGAATTCAGTACAAAACTGCTCTCATTACACACCAATGCTTACACGGAACTTCACCTGACTATCTAAAGGACATTCTTGCACCATATTCATCCACCCGGTCTCTACGATCACAGAACAGTAATCTCCTTCACATTCCTCGAACCAAATTAAGGACCATGGGAGACCGGGCATTCTGTGTGGCTGCCCCCTGCCTATGGAACTCCCTCCCTGACTACCTGAGAGCTCCACAGTCACTGGTTGACTTTAAAAAACGGCTTAAAGACCTTTCTTTTTAAGCGAGCCTACTCTGCCTCCACATGATTTTATCTTTGATCTTAGTTGATATTATTATTGATTTTACTTGATTTTATCACTTGTTTTTATTTGATCTTTGATTTTTGTTGCACTTTGTAGCACTTTGAGATTTTTGTTAATGAAAAGTGCGTTATAAATTGAATTCATTATTATTATTATTATTATTACAGACTGTCTGGGACGTGGCATCGCCAAGACTAACACATTCCAGCCTATTGGAGAGGAAAGATTTGAACCAGTCCAGGACAGTGCACAGAGACCGACCTCCACATGAAGATGGTGGAGGAGGATACTATGGTCCACAGTGTCGAAAGCTGCAGTGAGGTCAAGGAGGACAAGGATGGAGGGAGAACCAGTGTCAGCAGCCATGAGGACATCATTGGTAACTCTCATCAATGCAGTCTCAGTACTGTGAGCTGCTCGGAAGCCAGACTGAAACAATTAAAGTCCAGTTGATCTTGTATTGGACGCCTTTTTGATTTTATCATGTCCTGGACGACTGAGAATCTTCATTCAACCTTTATTTACACAGGCTAGGCTCGTTGAGCCACGGGGACTCATTTACAAGAGGGACCTGTCTCACTCACACCCAGGGTCAATTTAGAGTTACCAATCAGCCTAACATGCATGTTTTTGGACTGTGGGAGGAAACCGGAGCACCCGGAGAAAACCCACGCATGCACGGAGAGAACATGCAAACTCCACCCAGAAAGGCCCCCGGACCGGGATTTGAACCGGGGACCTGCTCGCTGAGAGGCAGCAGCTCTACCAGTTGTGCCACCGTGCTGCTTCACCAGCAAACTTCTCATACACATAGTGTTGCTGTAGGTGGTCCTGCAGCTGAGCAGCAACTGCTTTTTCCAACATTTTAGACAGAAATGGGAGGTGGGAAATTGGGCGGTAATTAGAAAAAATGTCGGGATCCAAATTAGATTTTTTCAGAAGAGGCTTAATGATGGCAGTTTTTAGAGGGAGTGGAACATGACCAGATTGTAGACTTATTATTTGTGTGATTAATGGGCTAATTGCAGAGTGATTGGATTTTATGAGAGACGAGGGGAAGGGATCCAGGGCGCAGGATGAAGGCTTTATTTTCTTGATGATGGCCTCCACCTCACTCTGAACAACTTCATCAAAGCTGTTCAGGGACCCAGAATGCAGACGGGTAGATGGCAAACTAAGATCAGGGAGGTTGTGAGCTGAGATCTGACAGAGTCAACTTTGTTTTTAAAGAATGAAAGGAACAGGTGCATTTTTGAACAGAGTCCTCATGAGTTTGTTTAATGGGATTAAGCAGATGAGATATTGTGGAGAAGAGCTGTTTAGAGTTTCCAGGGCAGTTGTTGATTATGTTGGAATAATATTTGGAGCGTGCTTCTTTAAGATAATAGGCGTAGGCTTTCTGATGTTCTTTGTATGCCTGCTTATGTACAGAGAGACCAGATGATTTTACACGTCATGTATGATGATGTACATGTATGATGGTTTTGTTCATTAAACTCTTTTCTTTTCACCTGCAAATCATTTACCGTAATTTCTGGACTATAAGACGCTACTTTTTTCTCACGCTTTGAACACTGCAGCTTATACAATGCTGCAGCTAATTTATGTTTATTTTTATTTATTTTTTTGACAGGCTAACAAGCTTCATGCCACCAAAACATTTAGCCTCGTCACACCCAGGCGCTCACATAGCTGCACAATACATGGCTCTGTTTTGGGGGTATCCTCAATGAGACTACCTGTGTAAAAAAGTTTTTAAAAATCTGACCAATGAAATTACCGAATAGGTCACAGTGGACCAATGAAACTTGGTTTCATTGGTTCACTGTGTGTGTGCGTGTGGTGGGGGGGATTCCCATTCTCTCCTCCCCTCCCAGTTGTGTCCTCTGGATACACTAAGTATTTGCAGCCACTCTAAAGAAATGTGAGGCACTCAGAGGTCTGTGGGAGGCTTGGATGACTGGTGGCAAGAAACCGTTTACCAAAAACTGTCCACATGCAAAGTGCAACTGCTGCTCAGGTCTGCAGTGGATCTTGACAGAGGAGCAGATTTAAAAAATCCTCCATCAGCAAATGGTTTTGAAAGGCTGCCGCATGATGAAGAGGACAGCACCAAGGGCACAACAGGAAGATGAAGACGGCAATCAATGACTTCCTGATAGGCTAATCTATTTTTTTAAACTAGCTGTGTTACCGGCACTGTTCAGAAAAAAAACCCATACTGTATGTATTTGTGTATGTTACAGGTACGTATTTAATAAAAAGTTTTAATAAATCTTTGTGTAAATATCTCATGTTACAACGTGGACACCTGCAGTTTATACACAAGCGTGGCCTATATACTGTATGTACAATTTTTTTTCAAGTTAGTGGGCACGGCTTATATTCAGGTGTGCTCAATAGTCCGGAAGTTACAGTGGATAAGCTCCAGTTGAAAAATCAATTTTAAATAACTTTGTTACCAACAGTCTGCCAACGACACACTGTCCCTGTTACAGAAATGTCTACAAAGTACAGTTCAACACACAGAAAATAGGATTTTAGCTACAAGTGAGTAAATCCCAAAGAAGGTGCTGGTTAAAAATCCTGACATGATCGACTGAAGGGTGAGGCTTTTCTCACGTCCTGCCACTGTTGAGTTTGTTTTTCCCTCATTTAAAAAGAAATAATATTAAAACTTTACTTTTATGCCAACGTCCAAAGAAAATGAAACTCTGAAGAACTTCTGATCAAAATTAATTTAAATTTAAAAGAAAATGTGTCTTTTTGATAAAACAAGCAAATGTACAACTATTCTGAACAAAGTGTTGTTCTGAACAGTCTTAAGTTTTATTACAAGTTGCAGTTAAACAGGTTTAAGAATGAAATCATGTATCTCAATGAAATTTCTCACAGAAATAAAAAGGTACGGTACCGGTAATTAAAAAACAGATTGTTAATATAAAGCTCAAAGGCAGATAAAAGCTCGTTTGAACACAATTTCCCTGACCTTTTTCCACAATGCCCCTCCATCGTTTGGCCCAGTCGCTCAGCTGAAGAGCGTAGCTCTTTTCTATTTTAGCTCGTTCCTGGAAGCAGCTGATGAGCTCGTTACATAGACGGTGACCATCGTCGATCCGTTTCACAGTCCTTTTGTAGTTCCCCGGCTGCAGAAACACAGAAAACAAACGAAAGAAAAATCTAAGCTCACAAACGTGTTTCCAGTTTCTAGTAGCAAAAGGTCCAAAATATTCTTTGCTTTTCTAAATGTATTAATTTTACAAACTTTTTGCTTTAGAATAAAAAATATATACCGTAATCCGTTCATTGTTATATTAAAATATCTCATGAAACAATGGATGGATTTTTTTAGTCCAAAAATAATCCTTGAATAAACTAATAACTTTCAGTCAACCTGATTCAAGATGGCCGCCACAATTAAGGAAGGGGAAGTCTGAGATTGTCATCGTTGTATGTGACCATACAACGGGAAAAATTACCGGTAGTTCTATGCATTTAACCAATCACACCTGGGACACACCCGGGTGCAGAAGAGGGCAGCTATGTAAGCACCTGGGGAGCACACAGGGTTTAGGTGTCTTGCTCAGAGAGACCATGACATGTGGGAATGGCTGGGAGTTGAACCATGACTTTCTAGTTTCCAGTCGGCTGCCCTTCCTCATCTCACCCCCCTGAGACCAATTAAATGACAAAATGGCTACAACTCAGCCTGTTTAACAAATACTGAGCTAAAATCTGGTGCAGACCGACTGCAGGAGACTGATTTTTAAAGCTTTTCTAAAACATGAACAGCTGCAGTCAACTCTGGAGACGTTTTAATGAAACTGTTAGAAAGTAATTTGATGCATCTCTGCAACAGACTGACTTCTGGAGCCGTAACTTCTTGAAAATGAGTCCTTGTGACTCAATGAGACCAACCTGTATAAATAAAGGTTGAATGAATGGAGCTAACCCAAGTCAAGATGGCTGCCACAGCCATCAGATCTTAGCAAACAGAAATGGGTGCAACAGCCATTTTCACAGATACTGTGGTACAATATGGTTTGTTGGTAGCAGAGATAATGTTCAAGATGTTTGCCTTGTGCAGCGGTGCCCAATACGTCAATTGTGATCTACCGGTCAATCCCCAAGGCATTATGGGTAGATTGCATGGCATTAAAGGTCCACTGACATGATTTTTTTTACTATTCATAAAATTACTCAAAATATATATATTTTATCATTTAAATATGTTCGTTTTTGCAAACAAAATGATAAATCACTTTAATTTTGCTTTAAAAGTGATTTTGAACTTCAAGCCGTGTTTAATCATGGGAAATCCGATTACACACGAACGCACCATCTGTGATGTCACACCGGGCAGAGCTCTGGGCTTGTCACAGTGCGCAGGTATGAGCATCTCGACATGAAGGAAGTCTGATACAGAATCAGACCTAAATTAGATCCTGTTGTTTCTTGTTCCATCACCCAAACTATTTTCTGCTTCCCAAAATGAAGACAAATAGCTCAAATCTTCACATAGATTGATAAATTCGTCCAGTTTTAAATTGTCCGCTATTAAAGACACCAGAGCCCTCTGCCCAGTGTGACATCACAGATGGTGCGTTCGAGTGTAATCGGATTTCCCATGATTAAACACGGCTTGAAGTTCAAAATCACTTTTAAAGCAAAATTAAAGTGATTTATCATTTTGTTTGCAAAAACGAACATATTTAAATGATAAAATATATATATATTGAGCAATTTTATGAATAGTAAAAAATTCATGTCAGTGGACCTTTAAAAAACATAGACGTCAGCCCATCACCCATCCTCATTATGAAATTTGTCACTTGACTGACATCCAGGGCAGCCAGTCACAGCCCTCATTCTCTCAAACCAAGTCTCAGAGCAGAGATTTTCAGGGGAAATATTTATATTTACCCATATTTACCCCCCATCCAGTGAAATTCTCAATGTGTAAAGTTGCACATGTGCACTCCAGGTGGCTGCAGTCCAGTTTTTCAGCACTAACAACAGTTATAATAAATAACAGTTATAATAAATATAACAACAGTTATAATAAATATAAATATGGGGCAGCACGGTGGCACAACTGGTAGAGCTGCTGCCTCTCAGCGAGAAGGTTGCCGGTTCAAATCCCGGTCCGGGGCCTTTCTGGGTGGAGTTTGCATGTTCTCCCCGTGCATGCGTGGGTTTCCTCCGGGTACTCCGGTTTCCTCCCACAGACCAAAAAACATGCTTGTTAGGCTGATTGGTGACTCTAAATTGACCCTAGGTGTGAGTGTGAGAGTGGATGGTTGTTTGGTGTGAGTGAGACAGGTCCCTCTTGTAAATGAGTCCCCGTGACTCAACGAGGCTAGCCTGTATAAATAAAGGTTGAATGAATGAATGAATGAAAAATAAATGACAGAGCAGAGTGGTTTTGTGTTACTCATCCTTTTTCAGTATGTAGGAGCAAAACTAAAAAATCCAGGCTCCAAAGAGACGTTAGTGTATTCACCAGTTTGGACATAACTGTCATGCAGATGCTGCATGCACAGTGAATGCCACTGAAGTGTCCTTGGGTGTCTTGAAAGGCGCTAACAAATAAAATGCATCATCATTTTAAAGCCACAGTACAGTACTACAGTTCATAATTTCTTATCTGGCAACCCAGCTGAAATGGAAACTACAGCATTTTTCTTGTTAACCCACTTTTTTTAATCTTTTGTTGTTAACACTAACGTTTCCAGAGGTTGTTCTGGTGTAAACGGGGCCTTGTTGTAGGTAGAACACTTTGACTTGGTCATTTTAAAAGGAGATCGCATGCTGAAATAAAAGTGTGGACACCCCTGGCTTAGATACAGGCAGTGGTGTAGTCTACGTGATACTCGGATATATGGAGTATACCCACTAGAAAAGCTTAAGAATTTCAGTATACCCACTTAAAAGTGCCCAATGGTACATGACATACCATTAGGTACATGTCATTGATACGTTAAACGGTAGTTAAACGCTTCCATAACAATCTATCGGTGTGCAGTGCTTTTCTTTGATATGGTTTTATAAATTCTATAACATGTTTTTAATACAAAGCCAGCTGTTGTACAAAGTTTGTTGTTCATTTATTCAAATACAGTATAAGCATCAGAGACATTTGGAACTGTTCAATATGCTTAAAAATCCAAATAAATTGACGATTACATTTTACTAACCAGTGTACTTGGTTTCTAAGCACAGTATGCCCACTACAAAAATGTAGACTACACCACTGGATACAGGTAGTCCCCGACTTACGAGCGAGTTCCGTTCCTACGAGTCGCTCGTAAGACGAAAATTCGTACGTCGGAAAATTTATGCTAGCGCTACTACGAACACTCATTTTTCATCACAAATGTTCATACTAGTTCATAAATATGCTCAGAAACTTGTTTCCAAACGGTTAGCTAACACACTTTCATCTAAAAACACATGAAAGTGCTGTATTTTTTGTATGTTCTTTACAAATTTACTGCTTGTTCGCCAGCTCGTAAGTCCGGAACCTCGTAGGTAAGAGCGCTCGTAAGTCGGGGACTACCTGTATTTGACACCAACTGTTGGTGTTACAGTTTCAGTGTTGGCAAAATATTCCATGAACTACTGGATGAATTTTAATTTAGCCAACACAAAAATGTAACCGTCAGATTTGCTGGTATGGAGATAGAGTAAATGGATGGTAAATGGACTGTACTTGTATAACACCTTTCTATCTTATCGAGATACTCAAAGCACTTTACACAAAATCTGTGCGTCATTTATCCATTCACACAGCACTCTACTAGATCTATACAAAGTTAATTAACAAATCATTCTAAAGAGACTAATCAGAGCTTTATCACATTCATACACTGATGGGACACGCATTGGAGACAATGAGGGGTTCAGTGTCTTGCCCAGGGACACCGACATGTGACTGCTGGTGGATTTGAACCCCCAACTCTTGCATTGGAGGACGACTGCTCTAACCACTCATCCACCGCTTCCTCAGACCTATTAATGATACATGCTCTAAGCACACCTCTGTGAGATCTTGTAATATCTGACTGAGCTAAAGGTCATTTTAGAAGGTTCTTTCAAAACAGCTGTGACTCCACCCCCTCTCTGCATGAATTGTAGTCCACCGTGTGAAGCATCAGGACTTTTTGCTCCGAAAGGCCGTGAACGTTTATAATATGGGTTTTTGTTGTACCTCCCAAAAGCTGTCGGAGCTGCTGAGGTTGCAGAGGTCTCCGTTGGAAGACATGATGGGGTCGGCCTTACAGCACAGAATGATGGCGGCTGCAGGAGAGACTGCAGAGAACAGGAAACATAGAACACAGGTTATTATATGTCAACACATGATGCACCGCCTTTATACAGAATGTTCTTTGAACTCTCAGTTACTGACATGGTAATTCAAGGAGGCTTTTTATTTTTAGTTTTTGGTGACTGAACATACTTTCCTGTTTTGGAAGATCTTTTTTAATGTGAAGGTCTTATAAAAATAAAAATTCAGTTATTTCACAAATTAAATTAAAAAAACTTCCCAGGATTTATATAAATGCACAGCAGTAAAACAAGACTATGATGAGCACACAGAAGACACAACTGTATTGATAAGGGTTAGAGTTCGTAAACTGCAGATGTTACTGCAGATGTTACTTCATATTACTACAAGACGTCT
>JBBPBX010023457.1:0-40521 GCA_038048925.1 Garcialebias charrua | reverse complement strand
CATACATACATACATACATACATACATACATACATACATACATACATACATACATACATACATACATACATACATACATACATACATACATACATACATACATACATACATACATACATACATACATACATACATACATACATACATACATACATACATACATACATACATACATACATACATACATACATACATACATACATACATACATACATACATACATACATACATACATACATACATACATACATACATACATACATACATACATACATACATACATACATACATACATACATACATACATACATACATACATACATACATACATACATACATACATACATACATACATACATACATACATACATACATACATACATACATACATACATACATACATACATACATACATACATACATACATACATACATACATACATACATACATACATACATACATACATACATACATACATACATACATACATACATACATACATACATACATACATACATACAATACATACATATATATATATATACATATATATATATATATATATATATATATATATATATATATATATATATATATATATATATATATATATATATATATATATATATATATATATATATATATATATATATATTATATATATATATATATATATATATATATATATATATATATATATATATATATAGGGGAGACCGGGTATGGTTGTAACATGGGGAGAGTTGTAACACCACCAGTTCCACCAATCAGGGATAAGATAGGAGTCACATGATCATTTCAGTGTTTACCCACTTCCTCCACAATACCATATTGTGATTGTCAAGGCTGGAAACAGGCACATGCAGATACTAAGGAGAAAAAACTGATTTTGAGGTAAGAAAGTAAACTTTTTGACCATGACTATATTTTGTTTAGTACTTATACTGTTGCAGATAAAACCAAATGACTTACATTAGATGAAAGTGTAATTTCTCAGGCAAAATGTGATGCATTTTCCCGTGCTAATTTCAAACCACTATGCTACTACAGCTAGCTAAACATGGCTGACGGGGTTGGGGTGGGTTGTAACACATATTTAGGCCTTATATGGCATTACTGTATATGGCATTATATTATATATATATTGATTCTTTAGTTTGTAGCAGGTCGCTATAAATGAGTCCACAAGGCTCAATGAGATCTACCTGACTAAATAAAGGTTGAATGAAAATTATATTTAGGAATTATAGGCCTACATGTTAAGGAAGTTTGTTCTAGTAGAATAATTTACACACATGCACACACACAAACAGTATATTTGAGTTATGGTCAGTCACAGAGAGAGAGACATTGTTCTTGTATTGTTCTTTTAATTCAGTAAACCTCTTTTTGAAGCATATCACATGGTGTGGCCTCTGTTTTTGCTTCTTTTGTCTAATTGTTACAACTTACCCCAGCAGGTGTTACAACCTACCCCGGTAGCGGGGTAAGTTGTAACAAAGGACCACCATGTATTTGACATGAACTCATGAGGTCTGTGATATTCTTGCAGAGGTTTGAATTGGTGCCATTTGTAGTAAACAAATGTGGGTATTTTGTATAAAAGTTTGAAAATTCTAGCTCAAAAATTCTGTGAGTTAAAGGTGCTGGAGCAAAAAGTGTTACAACCATACCCGGTCTCCCCTATACTGTATATATAAAGTCATGTGCATTTTAGCTTGTATTACTACTGTATTTGAAATACTTGTTCATTCAAACTCATCCTGCTGCACCATTATTTTCTATCATGTTGTTGTTTACTGTCTCTCTTTAGGACGTTGCCAACATTATAATTACTTTTTCCCTTTTTGTACTTTATTTTTGTCTACCCTTATTGCATGCTTTTAGTATTTATTGTTTGTTTGTTCTTTGATCTTTTTTTTTTAGCGAGTCAGATCAGTTTTTCTCATCCTGAGCATTTCATTGTTAACCCTGTGTTAACCTACATGTGACAAATAAACGCAACTTGAATTATGACAAAAACAACAAGAAAGGAAAGACGACCTACAGTGATTGATCAGTCTATGCATGTTTGACCTCTGACCTTGCGTCTGGGTGTGGCTCTGGTTGGTCACGGCTGATGGCGCCACAGTCACGTTTATCACGTTGTTAATTGAATTCCTGCAGTCAAAGTTACACACTCAGAACTCAACCATGACGCCTTACATGAACTCTGCACTGACTTACAGGACTGGACTGAAGTTCTGGTGGACCGGAACTGTCTGTGGACTCTGATACCAGCTGGGATGATACTCGTGACCAAACAACAAGGAGCCAGGAGGTGAATATGGAGCATACCATACTGGGATGCTAGGGGGAACCAAATCAAGCCTGGGGTAAGCTGCTGGGGGGAGGAAGCCCACATTTGGCTGGAGATAGTTTAGTGGAGCGTATGGGCTCGACAGGATGGGTGTCAGCTCAGCCTGAGCCCTCATGGCAGCAGGAGAAGAACTCCTGAGGTTCAGTGGAGATGGAACAGCTGGCAGTGGGTTCTGTGTTTGGACTGGAAATGGGTTCATCAGCATGGGCATAGACATGGGCAGCCCCACTGGTTGCTGGTTCTGTGGACCAGAATGAAACATTCTCCAGGGAGGTGTTGCAAGAAAGTCCTCTCCTGTCTGGCGAGCCATAGGAGATGGAAACGTTTCTCTTCTGAAGCTTTCGTGGCTCGTTGGAAGAGTCGGTGTGGGAGGACCAGGTTGCCACCCTGAAGCAGCTGAAACGAGTGGGAAGAGACTGGGCAGACCTGCTGACGGAAAATAATCTACTCCGTCAGTCCGGTGAACATCGGGTGGAGACCGCTGTGCTGGATCCATTGATGCTGCAGAAGCTGTCCATGGAAAATGAAAACATGAATTAAAAACAACATAAAATGAGCCACAGGCCTGTCACAATAACACATTTTGCTGGGCGATTAATTGTCTCAGAAATTATTGTGATAAACGATAATATTGTTTGAAATTTGACAATAATTAGTAATTATTGTCAAATTTAAGTTTAATTTGTTTTGTGTGTAGTACCTTTTATTGACCACCGTATAAGACTGTTTGAACTGAAGGATGGATAGTGAGGGCGCGAGCAGCATGTCTCTTTAAGAAAAATGGGAGGAAGGCCCCTTGACTGACATGGGCTGTCTCTCTTCAGTTCTCAAAATGGCGGAAGCTCGGTGTGGTTTGAGCTCTTTAGCATTTTTCACACAAAGTTTTTAATTAAAAACTCAGTAAACAAGTTCTCAGCTTCTTTTTGCAGAGAAAAACAACTTTTTACACGAAGGCACGGGTTTTAATTGTGAATTTTGGAGCTTCGACAAGACGGAGGTTTTTCCCCGAGGTCGGCCTGTTAGCTTAGCTCGTGGCTTAGCTTCTTAGCTTAGCTGATTTAACAGTCCAAAAGTGTCTAAAAAAGCTAAGTCTGGTCCTCTGGACATTCAAAAAACTAAACAAAACAAAGCAAAAAAAAAATTGTAGAAACGTTTCGTCTTTCGTCCGAAAGACTTCCTCAGTCTGAGCTGCTGTATTCAGCTCAGTCTTATAAATAGCACCCTCTCACAGTGGATCAACCAGTTGGCTGATGACAGCCGAAACCAGCTGCTCACATGATCAAGGAGGACCATCAGCCTTTGCTGTTGTTTTTGCTATTTTATTTTATTTTTTTGAATGTCCAGAGGACCAGACTTTTTTAGATTTTTCTACCTGGATTATTGAGCATGCATCAGGGTAGTCCAAAAGTGTCTTTTTGGATTGTTAAAATGGATTTTAAGGAGAAAAGAAAAAGGGAGGGGTCAGTGAAGAGCACCAGAGTTGAACTTTTTGTCATCCAGTGTCTTCAGTAGAAAGAGAGAGACATGAAGAAACGATAAAGCCGATAAATGAAAATGAGGTCGATAATTTTCATTTATCGTGCGATTCATTGTTTATCATGACAGGACTAATGAGCACATCCTCATTTTCCTTCACACCTAAATCAAACAATGAAAATGTGAGCGTCCTCTAAACATCTAGAGCAAGTCATAAAACCAGGGGAAATGTTTCTTTAGCAGACTCTGAAGGGACTGTCTTTAATGTAGAACATTTTTTAAAAATCAATCTGTGAACTATTTACTCCTATTGAGTTTATATCAAACAGCATTTAATATAATCTTTTTGTTGATTGTAATTCTTTTTGTTCACTTTCTTCCTAAATGAATGGGCAGACAGACAAAATGACAGTCTGCAGTTGCACGAGACCATTCTTGGCCTTGTTGTGGTTGTTCATCCAGTCTGGGTGTTGGCTGAAACGTTTGTATGAAACAGGAGGATGGACTTTTTAATTCACGGCCATCCTTGAAGAGCATTAAAATCTAAATTGTTTTAATAACAGCAATTTTAATGAATCTGAACCCCTCCACCAGACTGGAAAATATGCCCTGTGAGCCAGAAGTGGCCCATGGACCAGCACTTGGTGTACATTAGACTATCTCCTGATTATTTTACTAACTTTATTTTTCATTTAGGTTTTTCCACTTTATCTTTTGTGAAGAAATGAACACATATAATACTTTGTAGCACTTTAAAATGAACAAACTGAACATTTTCTTACTGGACGTTTGTAAAGGCTCATATTTTAGTAGTTTTAAAATTATGTTACATTAAATACATTTCTTTAATTTAGTGTCACATCATGTATTGGATATTCCCTCAATAGAGCAAACAGTTGTCTGCCTGCATGTTGTAACCATAGATACAATATTTATTTTGCTGCTTATGTAAATTCCTTATAAATTAATCCTCAGTACTTCTTCTGTCAGCAGATACTCATTTTGTTTGTACAGTGAGCTAATCGAAAAAAGTAACAGCTCTCAAAGGCAAAAACGTATTAAAGTTGGATTATTTAGTTGAACTTACCTTTACTGTTTGCAATGAACGGTTTTCAGGAAATGACGCTGAAATGTTTGTTCACACTTTATTTAAAGTCAAAAGTAAACAGATTTCAAGTTTATTGTTGAGTTTCAGCTCTGCAGCTGAACATTCCATAAATCCCATGGATACACTTGACAGTATAGCAACCAGCACAGATTCACTCACAGAAATTATTCATGGCATAATTAAGTTTTATGCATTTAAATCTATTTGATTTGATTTAAAAACTCATATTTTTAATATTTATGCATTAAAATGAAAAATTATATACATACAGTAATTTAATGAATTATCCACTTTATTGAATGTAATTAGTTAAACTTACTAACATTGTTTAAATAATCAAAGATGTAAAACAAGCAAGATTATATTATTTACATTTTGTGTGATTGGTTTTCATAGAAGTTATGTGCATTTAAATGGTGAAATTGTCGTGCGCACGCGCAGAACCTCACACATAACGTGCATGCTCAGAACACACACACACATGCACAGAGCCTCATTTTTGAGCGCGTTTGTGTACAGTACTTGCTTCTCTTGGGAAATATCTTAACAGATACCAGTAAGTATGTTTTTTTAATCATAATAAGTTCAAAATGTTTTTTAACAGGCGATGTTTGTGTGCATTTCTCGCAGAAATGTGGATATTTTAAGGGTTAGAAAAAAAATCCACGTTTCTATTAATGAACGTACAAACTGAAAACTGAAGAACAGAAATTAAGCACTCATAAATTTAAAAAAATTGCAAACATACTAATTATTTATTAAAGGTGGGTGTTTAAAATATTTCCACTGGTTCTGGTCATTTCTAGATTAACACAAAAGCTCAAGGTTGATATTTCTTCATCAACAAGTAAACAACTTAAGAACAAGAACATTTTCTTCTCTGTGTAAAGATGTCATCTTTAACATGAGTTCTTTCCAGGCAACATTATTTTCTTTTAAGTCCATGTTCTTCAGCTGCGTTCCTTGTCTGCCCCTGAAATGACAACTTTGACAAAATGCAAAGTTGGACCTCTTGCTTCTGTAGCACTTGGTTGTAGGTGCTGTCCACGTTTTATTTCCAGGTTATGCAGTGCTAGCACTCCACCCTGTATGTTGAGTGGGCCAGAGAGATGCAGCTAGCATGGAAAATCGTGCCCTCCTATCCCAGAAAGACCAGTGCGCACGAGTGCCAAAAGCAGCAGACAATGAGACCTTCTGCACACGAGGACCAAACAAATGGAGTCTGGACTGGATGCTGCTGCAAAGAGAAGTCAAAGTCAACTTTATTGTCAGAACTGCAATATGTACAGGACATACACAGGACCGAAATTGCGTTTCTCTCAGTCCCTCTGTGCAACAGTAACCATCTAAACACTAAACATTAAAACATTTAATAAACATAAGCATAAAATAGTAAAAGTGTAATACTGTCCTGAGTTTTTCATAATAGTAGAAAAGTATGAAAATTTACACCAACACTGAAACACCAAACACCCAATGAACATAAGCATAAAATGAAATAATAAAAGTGTAATACTGTCCTGAGTTTTTGCATAGTAGTATAAAAAGTATATCTATAAAATAAACTGAAGGTTCTAGCATTGACATTTGCAAAGAGTGGCACAGCAGCATATAAGTTAATGTACACAGTATATGTATGAGGTAGTTGATGTTGGTATAGAGGCAAAGTGGCATATGCAGTGAGGCACATTTGGCATCCTTAGATAAGGCTAGTCAGAGAATGCTGTATATGTATCTGCAGTAGTGTAGATAAAAGTAGTGTAAATGTAAACAGTAGTAATAAATGTAAAGCAGTAGTAATAAATGTAAACCGTATTAATAAATGTAAACAGTGAATGTAAACAGTAGTATGACTATAGGCAGTAATGTAATACAAACATTAGTGCAAATATGAGAAGTAGTGCAAACTGAATGAGTACATGACCGAGAGTTTAGTGAATAACCCGTTTGATGACAGAGTCCAGTGTTAAAATCTTTGTGTTGTGTGATAATGTGTGAGAAAGTTTTCTGTGTTAAGGCAGTTCAAATGGGAGGGGAGGCAGAGCAGGCAGAGTGTTTAGCATCCTGACTGCCTGATGAACAGAGCTGTCTCTCAGTCTGCTGGTTCGAGCCTGGAGACTCCTCAGTCTCCTCCCTGATGGCAGCAGTCTAAAGCGGCTGTGTAGTGGGTGTGTGGGATCACCTGCCATGCAGTGGGCTTTCCGAGTGAGGCGTTTGCTGTGTAAGTCCTGCAGTGAGGGCAAGGAGGTGCCGACGATCTTCTCAGCTGCTCTCACGATGCGCTGGAGGCTCTTGCGGCAGGATGCAGTACATGCACCAAACCACACCGTGATGCAGCTGGTCAGGACACTTTCTATGGCACCTCTGTAGAAGGTGCACATGATGGGGGTTGAAGCTCCAGCCCTTTTCAGCTTGCGGAGAAAGTAGAGGCGCTGGTGAGCCTTCTTGGCCAGTGCTGCAGTGTTCCTGCTCCAGGACAGGTCCTTTGAGACGTGCACTCCCAGGAACTTGGTGCTGTCCACTCTCTCCACTGCGGTGCTGTTGATGGTCAGAGGGGCATGTTGTGCATCCCTCTTCCTGAAGTCCACGACAATCTCCTTTGTCTTCTCCACGTTGAGAGTGAGATTGTTGTGTCCGCACCACAAGGCCAAGCGGCTCACCTCGTTCCTGTAGTCCGTCTCATCGTTGTTGCTGATGAGACCTACCACTGTTGTGTCGTCCGCAAACTTGATGAAGTGGTTGGAGCTGTACGATGGTGTGCAGTCGTGTGTTAGCAGGGTGAATAGAAGGGGGCTCAGCACACATCCTTGTGGGGCCCCTGTGTTCAATGTGATGGTGCTAGATGTGTTACTCCCGATCCGTACTGTCTGTGGTCTCCCGGTCAGGAAGTCTAGCAGCCAGTTACACATTGAGGTGTTCAGCCCCAGACTGTCCAGTTTATGGATGAGCTGTTGGGGGATGATGGTGTTGAATGCCGAGCTGAAGTCGATGAACAGCATTCTAACATAAGAGTCCTTCGTGTCCAGATGTGTGAGAGCTGTGTGGAGGGCAGAGGAGATGGCATCGTCGGTTGAGCGATTAGGTCGGTATGCAAATTGGAAGGGATCCAGGGAGGCAGGGAGGACAGATGTGATGCTTTTCATGACTAGCCGTTCAAAGCACTTCATCAGGATGGGGGTGAGTGCTACTGGGCGATAGTCATTGAGGCATGCGGGCGTTGCCTTCTTTGGGACAGGGATGATGGTGGTGGCTTTGAAACAGGTGGGGACGATGGCCTGGCTCAGTGAGATGTTAAAGATGTCCGTGAAGACCGCTGCGAGTTCCCCTGCACAGTCCTTCAGCACACAACCAGGTATGTTGTCAGGACCAGAGGCCTTCCGGGCATTAATCTTGATGAATGATCGCCTTACGCTGTCTGAGGACAGCGCCAGCACCTGGCCATCAGGAGAAGCAAAGCAGAGTAAAGAACAGAAAGCAGTAACTGCTGGTGGGTGTTGGCATGCAGCCGAAATAAAAACTACTGCAGTTACGAGCTGCAAAACTTTTCCACAGCAGAGTACAAAGTAAGTACCGGTACAGATGCTGAGTGGGTTTTATTAACCCCACAGTTCCCCTGTTGGATTCTGGATCACAATAAACATGACTGAGGTGTTTTCATATGTCTATATTTAATTTTAAAAAATTCTGTAAAAGGACAAATACCTGGAAAGTAAGAAATGTTAAAAAATTATTTAGCAAAATTCTATCACCAGGCAAATGCCTTCAAAAGATTATTAGGATAACATTTTAAAAACACATGAACCATATTTATTAAGGACTTGTTAAATTTGTTTGTTAAATAAATCTATACGAGTGTCCTTTTTGCTTGTGATAAGTTTGATTTTCTGTATATATTTTCCACAAATTGCAAAATCTGTGTATGTTTTTGAAAACTGGTGATTATTATTTTTTCCTCATTAGTCTGGGGCTGAGTGAACAAACAGTGACTAAGACAGAATGAATCACATTGTTCAGCATGCAAGAAAAAAATCAACATTAAAATTACTTACCTTACTGGGCACACCTTTTTTTTTTTTTTACTGTACAGTATTTAGTTTTAAGTGGAAAAAAATAATTTCCTGCTGTGTCGTCAGGTGAGTCCTGCTGCTGCAGTATGAGCTCATGCATGTCTTTTCACTTGCTTTGCCGCAGGTATTTCTCCGTTTGCTCCTTTTGTTTGGGCCTTGCGCCTCATAACGGGGTCCAGCTCGGAGCCCACCGGCTGCTCACGCTGCGGGTCCCGCAGCAAGGACCTTCTCTCCCGCAGAGCTCCAGGCTGCTTGCGGGGATCCGCCGGAAGTTCACCGCAGCAAAGACAGCACAGGTTGACCATGATGATACAGGCAAAATTATGTATCAATTAAACAAGTACAACCATAGATATCATATATATATATATGATATCTATGAGTACAACCCCTGCATCATCTTAGCCGTAAAGACGTCGTAGTGAACACCGGATGCGCTAGAGAGGTAACTTCCGGTTAGTAAAATATTTCACAATAAGAGTATTTGTTTACAGAGTAGTTACAATTTGCTGACAAATAATAATAATAATAATTATTATTAAATAATAATAATTATTATATCATCACCAAACTTACTTTCTTGTGACTGATGAGAACAAGTGTTTAAAATTAAAACGTGTAAAAAAAAATCCAGCTTTGATTTGAGCAGGGTTGAGTAAAGTGGTGCAGAGGTTATAGAGAAGGTGGGTTGGAGACTGAAAGGTTGCCGGTTCAACTCTCCGGACCGACACCATCAAAATGTGAGTGGTAAAGGAGAAGCACCCACACCTGCCTCCACCCTCATTTGCACCACTCTGGGCCCTTGAGCAAGGCCCTTAACCCCCACCATCTGCTCCCCCCAGGTGCCCTAGATGCAGCTCTCTGCTCCACACAGAGGGCTGTGGTAGCTCAGTGGTTGTGTCATTAAAGGCATCAGACATAAAAATAATTGCCAAAGCTTTGTGCGAGTTAGTTTTCTGTGGCAACCCCTGAAGAAGGGAGCAGCCGACAGAAGAAAAAAAAAAAAAAACATTGAGTACAGTTTGCAAACTGTAGCTGTGTCCCAATCCAATGGCTGCATACTTCGAAGGACCCGGCCTACCCGGTCGACGTAGGCCGGGTCCTTCGAAGTATGCAGCCATTGGATTGGGGCACAGCTTGTGTGGGTCAGTTTGTGGTGTCCTCCATTAAAGATTACACAAACCAAGAAAGCCAGCTGAGCCTGCCATCTTTTACATCTTCTCATTTGAACTTTATTTATTTATCCACAGAGCTGATGTTATCAGTGAAATGTTGGACTTCCTCAGATTAAATTTTAACCCAGGTGTCGTCAACATACTGTACCTGAACCAATGACTTGGTGGTGTCCCTGAAAATGACGTCAAGGCTCTCTTTTCTACCTCCTCCATGTACAGGTTGGCAACAATAGGAGAAACTGGAGACCCAATAGCACACCCATGTTTCTGCCTATAATATTGCTCCCCATATGTGAAGTAGGTTGACTGCAGGCACAGTTTCAAGAGTTGACACAGTTGTTCTGTGGAAAGTGTGGTCCTGCTTTTCAGAGTGGTGTCTGATTTTAACCTTAAACAGACCACCTCTACTGCCTCTTCAACTGGAATGCACGTAAAGAGTGATGGGACATCAAAAGAGACCATTGTTTCATCAGTCTCCATGATGACATCCCTCACCCTATCCACACAGACTGGGTTAGGGCAGGGCTATTCAACTGGTGACCAAATGCCAAATCAGCTGCAAATCAGCTGCATTTGGCCGCACTGCCCAGGCAAAATGCTGCTGATTTGACCATTAAAGTGCATTTAGTAAGTAAAAGTTCATTGAGACGCACCTTTACTATAATGTCGAGCAAACAATTGTTTTTAGGTGTTAATTGTGTTAAATTTTGACGAAATGAACAGCGAGTCCTCCTTCTGCGAATCGATTTTCTAAATGCAGCTGATTCGAACATTAAATTGCATTTATTAAGGAAATGTTCAACTGAGACACACGTTTGCTATAATTTGGAGCAAACAAATAATTGTTTTTAAGTGTAAATCTTGTTAAATTCTTGTTAAAGTCCTCCAGTGCATGCTCCTGCGGCCGCCATTTGGCAGCCAATCGATTTTTGGCTCAACACCGGCCCACGTTTCCAGGTTGTCAGCAGTGACGCATAATAGATGCGACGTATACGGTGAAGCAACATGTTTATTTGTTTTTCCACTTTATTTGACATATTTGGACTGATGCGACTTACACAGTGGCAAGTACAGTAATTTAGTTGAATAGCTCTGGGTTGGGGTGAATGATGTAGGGTTTCAATACGCTTTGAAACCATTAGGACTTGTGTTTGGAGTTATGAACACTTCTGTGAAGTTTAGGGTTAGTCCATGAAGGCAGTAATAGTAATAGTAATAGTAATAGAATACTTACATAGTCATGAGCCTGTAGTGACTGAACAACCCTCGCCTGCTGGTTGTTCTCATGGCTCTCATCATAAAATCCTTCCTTGTTGTTGTCTTCATCCACCTCTAAGGGAGTCAGTTTGGGTTGATATGTCTGCAATGAATCACAACACAGATTTTTATTTTTAGAGAACTTTTATTTTAATCCACGTCGGTCTTGTTTAACAGAAGAGAGCTGTTTTTTTTTTTTGTCTTCATACTGATTGATCACTTTTGGCACCCCCACACTTGGATTACAATCTCAGGAGCATCAAAAAGCAAAATAACTTTTCTCGCAACAGAAAAATCCAGAACCTCACTCCACCTTAATGTCCACTGTTATCTCTGTGTGCTTCTCCACCAGTGGCGGCTGGTGATTTTTTTTTTATCGGGGGGCGCCATAAACTGTTTAATTTTTTTAAACATGTGTAGAAGTATGCATAATTACGGAAGGGCATTGCATTCAACCATGAAAATATTTTTTGGAGCTTATGTAGTAAAAACGTGATAATTATGTAGTAAAAACGTGATAATTATGTAGTAAAAACGTGATAATTATGTAGTAAAAACGTGATACTAAGTAGTAATAACGTGATACTATGTAGTAAAAACGTGATACTATGTAGTAAAAACGTGATAATTATGTAGTAAAAACGTGATACTAAGTAGTAAAAACGTGATACTATGTAGTGAAAACGTGATACTATGTAGTAAAAACGTGATAATTATGTAGTAAAAACGTGATACTAAGTAGTAAAAACGTGATACTATGTAGTGAAAACGTGATACTATGTAGTAAAAACGTGATAATTATGTAGTAAAAACGTGATACTAAGTAGTAAAAACGTGATACTATGTAGTGAAAACGTGATAATTATGTAGTGAAAACGTGATACTTATGTAGTTAAAATGCGATACTAATTCAGGAGGAGCGTTTCCTTTAAATAGAGTAGACCTGCAGACTTCCACATATGTCAGATGGGACAATGGTTAAGACCGTTGCCTTTCATGCAGATGACGCAGGTTCGAGTCCAACCTGGTCTGACTGATTTTTTTTTTTCTTCTTTGGATTATTTATATAATAATATTTATGCTGAAAATACTTTGCTTATCAGCGTGATTGGGGTGTAATGTGGTTAAGTGACGTCTTAATTTATTAGGCTTCATGCTGTCCGCTGCTAATATTTTAAGACATAACAGACACACCGGTCTTTCCTCATCTCCCACCTTCGTCACAGTGAAGCCAAGGCTAAATACGCTTTCTTATTATCTTCGTCTGTCTTCGCCTTTCTTTTCATCCCTGTTAAATATTTCTCCATGCTGTATCTTCACTGCACTTTCTAAAACTTCTCATGCGCTGCTGTGGCTTCTTACTCTGTGAAAAAACTATTCTGTGCGCTCAGTCTGACAATAACAGCGCCACTGCCCCTACTGGCGCGGATGTGTAATTACACTTACCATTTCATACAGTTCAATACAGTATTACAAACCTATCAAAAGTAATGGCAAAAGACTGAAAATAGTTTATATTTTTACAATAAATGCATGTACAAATAAGCTAACAGGGAGTGCCTGTATGTTGTTGTTTTTTTAATTTCGTTTTACGCAAGTTGAAGCAGTTGAAAGACTTCAGCTTTAGGGCTTAAAATTTGTTTACAGAACTCCTTTGTTTTTTTTTATTTTTTGTTTTTTTGGATGTGGGGCCCACATCCGATTGGCGGGCAGGAACATCTTGTGAAGGTCTCCCAAGAAGCAGTCTACACTTGTAAACATGTAGGTCAACTAAGGGTAATCATTGCTGTGAATAATCACGAAGTTGCTGCTGATCTGTTCATGTTGCTGTGTTTGTTCGTGCTCACCTGCTAGCTCATACAAACTCATGATTGTACTGCTATTCATGTGATGTTTCTATGCTGTTAGTGCCTATATAAGGAAAATTTAACTTAGTTCATATCTTATATGTTACAGTTTTTCTATTACATTTTATTGTTTTATGTAATTGGGACCCTGTGTACATAATCTCGCTGCACTGCACACATCCCATTGCGAACAACAATAAAGAATCTCTGTGTGTGACATTACATTGTGATTCTTCAAAGTGATTATTATGGTTAGATATTACTGTAGCATTCACATGGGGCTTCTCCATGCCCTTCGTGTGTAAGTGATGCTCAGGTTTGTTAAGAACATGCACACACACACCCAGGAAGGAGGTTGAGTAGCATGAAGTAGAACCACTAGCCTGAGGAACAGCTTCTACCCTGACGCTGTTAGACTCAGTAATATCTAACCATAATAATCACTTTGAAGAATCACAATGTAATGTCACACACAGAGATTCTTTATTGTTGTTCGCAATGGGATGTGTGCAGTGCAGCGAGATTATGTACACAGGGTCCCAATTACATAAAACAATAAAATGTAATAGAAAAACTGTAACATATAAGATATGAACTAAGTTAAATTTTCCTTATATAGGCACTAACAGCATAGAAACATCACATGAATAGCAGTACAATCATGAGTTTGTATGAGCTAGCAGGTGAGCACGAACAAACACAGCAACATGAACAGATCAGCAGCAACTTCGTGATTATTCACAGCAATGATTACCCTTAGTTGACCTACATGTTTACAAGTGTAGACTGCTTCTTGGGAGACCTTCACAAGATGTTCCTGCCCGCCAATCGGATGTGGGCCCCACATCCAAAAAAACAAAAAATAAAAAAAAACAAAGGAGTTCTGTAAACAAATTTTAAGCCCTAAAGCTGAAGTCTTTCAACTGCTTCAACTTGCGTAAAACGAAATTAAAAAAACAACAACATACAGGCACTCCCTGTTAGCTTATTTGTACATGCATTTATTGTAAAAATATAAACTATTTTCAGTCTTTTGCCATTACTTTTGATAGGTTTGTAATACTGTATTGAACTGTATGAAATGGTAAGTGTAATTACACATCCGCGCCAGTAGGGGCAGTGGCGCTGTTATTGTCAGACTGAGCGCACAGAATAGTTTTTTCACAGAGTAAGAAGCCACAGCAGCGCATGAGAAGTTTTAGAAAGTGCAGTGAAGATACAGCATGGAGAAATATTTAACAGGGATGAAAAGAAAGGCGAAGACAGACGAAGATAATAAGAAAGCGTATTTAGCCTTGGCTTCACTGTGACGAAGGTGGGAGATGAGGAAAGACCGGTGTGTCTGTTATGTCTTAAAATATTAGCAGCGGACAGCATGAAGCCTAATAAATTAAGACGTCACTTAACCACATTACACCCCAATCACGCTGATAAGCAAAGTATTTTCAGCATAAATATTATTATATAAATAATCCAAAGAAGAAAAAAAAAATCAGTCAGACCAGGTTGGACTCGAACCTGCGTCATCTGCATGAAAGGCAACGGTCTTAACCATTGTCCCATCTGACATATGTGGAAGTCTGCAGGTCTACTCTATTTAAAGGAAACGCTCCTCCTGAATTAGTATCGCATTTTAACTACATAAGTATCACGTTTTCACTACATAATTATCACGTTTTCACTACATAGTATCACGTTTTTACTACTTAGTATCACGTTTTTACTACATAATTATCACGTTTTTACTACATAGTATCACGTTTTCACTACATAGTATCACGTTTTTACTACTTAGTATCACGTTTTTACTACATAATTATCACGTTTTTACTACATAGTATCACGTTTTTACTACATAGTATCACGTTATTACTACTTAGTATCACGTTTTTACTACATAATTATCACGTTTTTACTACATAATTATCACGTTTTTACTACATAAGCTCCAAAAAAATATTTTCATGGTTGAATGCAATGCCCTTCCGTACATAATTATGTTTGTATACTGTAAAGTAAGTTTGTTCATGTTTTTATTTGTATATATCAGATGTATCCATTTGTATAAAACTATCATTAATAAAACATGGTTCATCTTCACCTTGTTTGAGGCATCAATGTGAAAAGAGAATGGGAGTGTTCTGCTGGCCACTTTTCAATTTTTGGACAACTTCTATCATATTCTGTTATAATTATTTTAGTAATACAAGTTCACAATATAAATAGAATTTTGAGGATCCAGACTTAAATAAGGACAAAGGTGTTCAAAAATCCACCAAATAATTCAATTTAATAGTTCCAAAAATAAACTAACAAAGAATTAAATTTCAATGAAAAATAAATCAAAAGATAATAACAAATTTGGGCCCAACTTAAACAGGTCAACTGAAGTCTAACAAGGAGGAATGGTTCCAGATTAGATTTTAAATAACTGATTTATGGGGAAGAAAAATTATCTATTTTACTGTGATTGTTATTTCAACAACCTAGTAAACAAAACGACTTGATATTATATATATAATATATAATATATATATATATTGAAACCCTACATCATTCACCCCAACCCAGATCTTATATATATAATGTGATACGATAAATAAGACTGACTTATCTAATAAGTATTAGACATATGATTATTTTATTATTAACCTTGTGGTGCCCAGCCCACTAAACACAGGGATAACAGTTATATTTGTGCTTTTTATCTGTAGAACAAGAGAGTTTGCAGGCTGTCATAACACTTACTGTCATTATTTAAGCTTGCCTTATTAGATTGGGTCATTGGGCACATAAGAAAATCTTCCATGGCACATCTGTATAAATACTTAATAATTCAATGTTAATAGGAGCTAGTTACATGCAAGGGGCTTTGTTTTCATTCTCCAGATCAATACAGAGTTAAAGGGGACCAAATGTAGGTCATATAATTTTTTGTGGTGTGTCTGTGGGCTATCCAGACCATGTTCATTCAATTTTATACACAAAATAATGCTTAGATAATAAAATATCCCCTTTCTAATTCTGCCAGATTTCACTTCCGTTCAAAATGACCGGTTTATGATAATGAGCTCGGAAAGGCACGCCCTTCAAAAATCTATTTACATAAACTCCGCCCTCCAAAGGGTTCACGTTAGCATTTCATGCACTTTAGAAATGGCTAGTGCTAGCTTCCTCGTACAGCCGTATATATGGGACCCTGATTCAGACCCAGAGGCACAAGACGTGGATCAACCTGCACAACAACTAAGGATGCAGCAAGCGTTTTCTCAATGGTAATTCATGTTTAGACTAAAAACTCATGTTATCACCATTGCAATATGAAATTACTGTAATGCTATTTGTGGGACACTATTATTTTATTTGCAACATTATATTGGTTATCTAACAATACAGTTACTTATAAATTGACAATGAGGTACTTTATGTGTGGTTACATAGAATTCTTTTTGTAATATTACATTTGATTATCTCTAAAATACTTTAATTTTGCTTTTAAATTTATCATTTATGTTAAAAAATACATTTATAATAATAATAATAAACTTTATTTTTATAGCACCTTCCTACAATGCCTTGCATTGACCAAGGTGCTTAACAGGATAAAAAGATGAATAAACTGGAACAATAAATCAATGAAAATAGAATAAGAAACAACAGCAATAAAAGAAGGCAATGGAAATAAAAAATGCTACATACTAAAATACCAAAAGTAATAAAAGTTACACACTGAAAGCTTTTTTGAACAAGTGGAAATAAAAAGGCAATGGAAATAAAAAATGCTACATACTAAAATACCAAAAGTAATAAAAGTTACACACTGAAAGCTTTTTTGAACAAGTGGGTCTTCAGTCTGGTTTTGAACAGAGTCAGATCAGAGGTGGCACGCAGCTCAAGGGGGAGGCTGTTCCAGGCTTTTGGGCCGGCAACAGAAAATGACCGGTCTCCCCATTGTTTGTACCTTGAGCGAGGCACCTCCAGCAGGTGTTGACTGGCAGATCGTAAAGCTCTGCCGGGCTGATGGGCTTTCAAAAGTTCTGAGATGTACAGAGGAGCAAGTCCATTCAGAGCTTTGAAAACAAACAGGAGCAGCTTGAACTGTATCCTGAACTGAACCGGGAGCCAGTGTAGAGAGGACAGGACAGGAGTGATGTGTTCATATTTTCGTGTGTTGGTCAAAAAGCGCGCGGCAGAGTTCTGTACAAGCTGTAAACGGGAGATGGAGGATTGATTAATACCAACATACAAAGCATTACAATAATCAAGTCTGGAGGTCACAAAGGCATGGATGGCCTTCTCCAGATCACCACGGCTGAGAAATGACTTGACTTTGGAGAGCAGACGGAGCTGGAAAAAGCTGGTCTTGACAACAGAACTGATCTGTTTATCAAGCTTTAAGTTGGAGTCAAGCTGCACTCCAAGATTTCTGACCACCGGGTTGAAGTGGGGGAGGGGAAAACCAACACTGGGACTGGGAAGGATGTTGCTGGTGTCATCAGGTGCACCAAATAAAATGCATTCAGTTTTATCTGTGTTTAGGTGGAGGAAGTTTTGAGAGAGCCAGTGCTTAATGTCATTTAAGCAGTTGACAAGAGTGTTTGAACTGAGTGAGGGGTTGGGAGTGACTGGCAGATAGATTTGTAAATCGTCTGCATACATGTGAAAAGACAGGTTATGACGTGCAATGATTGATCCTAATGGCAGCATGTAAAGAGAGAAGAGGACTGGCCCTAGAATAGATCCCTGTGGTACGCCAGAGGTCAGAGGGGTTGATGAAGAGGAGGACAGATCGCCTATCATGACAGAAAAAGTTCTCCCAGACAGGTAAGATTTGAACCACTCAAGCACAGCTCCCTGGAGGCCAACCTGCTGAGACAAGCGGTTGATTAGTACCTGATGGTCGACGGTGTCAAAAGCTGCTGAGAGGTCTAACATCACCAGCAGTGCAGGGTTTTTTGCATCCAGGGACAGAAGAATGTCATTCTGTACTTTGAGCAGTGCAGATTCAGTGCTGTGACGAGCTCGAAAACCTGACTGAAATTTTTCAAACAGGTTGTTGAGTTCTAGAAAAGATTGAAGTTGAATAAAAACAATCTTTTCTAGGACCTTTGATAGAAATGACAGATGGGAAACTGGTCTGAAATTAGAGAGAGCTGTAGGATCTAGGCCTGGTTTTTTGAGAAGAGGCCTGACCACAGCATGTTTGAAAGCAGATGGCACAAAACCTGAAGATAGACAGCTGTTAATAAATGACAAAACACAAGGACCAATTACATCAAAGGATTGTTTGAACATTTTAGAGGGAATGATGTCCAGAGAACAGTTAGTTGGTTTCATCTGCTGAACCACCTTGGTGAGGTTGGCAGTGAGACCAGGTCAAATTGGTCAAAAACAGCTGTGGTTATTGCAGATGCACATGACTGGATGGTGTTGGATGGACTGACAATGTTCTGCCTGATAGAGTCTAGTTTGTTGACAAAATAGCTCTGAAAGTCGTCGCAGGTAGACTGTGTGGCAGTTTTCAGAACATTGACAGATGGATTGATAACAGACTGGAGTGTGCTGAAAAGCGTCCTCGGCCGGTTGGAGCTGGTGGAGATTAAATTGGAGAGGTACTGTGATTTGGCCTGCTTCACAGCATTTTGATAATCACAGAGACAGTCTCTCAGTATTCCCTGAGATACATGAAGCCGGTCGCGCTTCCATTTTCGCTCTGCTTTTCTGCAACGTTGTCGAAGAGCTCGCGTCGTTTCGTTGAGCCATGGTGATGGTTGGTTTTTTGAAGATGCCTGTTTGAGAGGAGCGATGGAGTCCAAGATCGTTGTGCAGGTGTGATGGAAGGAGGTGATGAAGTCCTCAGGATGTAGAGATGGGTCCAGGCTGACAGCAGAGCAAAATTCAGTGCTCTTAAAGGCATCAGTGAACTGACTTGGGGTGGATAGGGTGATGGAGCGTGAGAGACGTGCTGGGAGAATAGCCTTCGGTGCAGGAGAGGTGAAAAATTCAAATAATATGGGAAAATGGTCTGAAATACAGGTGTCCAGGATCTCCACAGCAGGCATTTGAAGGTCGTGGGAGATAATTAAATCCAGTGTATGACCCTGACTGTGTGTGGCCCCCGAGACCGACTGTGACAGGTTAAAAGAGTCCAGGAGGTCCTGAAACTCACATCCAAGTTGATTACTTGGGTAGCAGGTGTGTACGTTGAAGTCTCCACAGAAAAGCCAAGAGTCAAACTTTGGCAGCAGGTCAGCCAGTAGTTCTGAAAACTCACTGAGAAAGTTTTTATTGTATTGTGGGGGCCGATAAAAGAGGCCACACAGAAGAGGTTTAGCAGATTCCAGCACAAAAAACATGCTTTCAAAACTGTTGTAATTTTTCTGAGGCAACAAGCGGTACTTGAATGCATCACTGAAGATTGCAGCCAGCCCTCCCCCTCTTCCAGACCCACGCGGAGCGGTCAGATAAGAATAGCCAGGTGGGAGGAGATCTGAGAAGCAGCTATTGTCTCCTGTTTTCTGCCAGGTTTCAGTGATCAAAAACAGATCCAGACGATGAGTTGAGATCAAATCACTTAATATAAAAGTTTTATTTGCGATCGATCTGGCGTTAAACAGTGCTGCACGGGTTGGAACGCAGCCAGTTACATCACTCTCAGCTCGAGCGAGCGGGCAGAGGTTCTGTTTAACGCAGCCTCGGTTCTGGTTCTTCACCGGGGGACAAGATGGATACTGATCGCTGGCATCATGATTGATAGCAACAAGGCATCTGTGGCGGCGAGCGAAGGAACGACGGACATCAAAGACGCTGAATTCAGGAGGTAAGTCAGCCGTCGGCGTGTTGTGAGACGAGAGATACTTTTTAAACCTCACCAGCACGCCTGCCCTCGTTCCGCGTCTTCTGCGTCGCTTGTTGCGTGGCAGCGTGGTCACGTTGCGTTGTAGGTACGCTGGTACAGACGCCAAGAAAGGTGGAGGTGGAGGAGGCTTAAAATGTCCATATTTGCCAGTAGCCGGTGTGTTGATTAGCGAGTCTTGGAGACTTAGAAGAGTTGAGCGATCATAGACCAGAAGCGAGGATGCATCGTCGATGAAAAAAAGGCAGAACACGAACAGCAGTAAAAAGTTCAGGAGAGGAGTTAGATAGCAAGCCATGACAACCGGCGCCATCTTGGAAATTTATATTTGTTATCTAATGTATTTTAATATTTGTTATGAAATAAGTTATTTTAAATATCACATTTAACATTATACTGGATAGCAAAAAGTCATATTTGCTATTGAAAATGCCATTTTTGCTATCAAATTTATTATATTTCTTTAAAAAAATATTTGACATGAAAGAAAGTTATTTTTCTCATCAAATAAACTTACAATACTTACATCACCTTTATTATATGTAGGTGTTTGTGGTCAATGTGGGACCATGCCAACTGAAGTTGAAAATGTATACTGTCTGGAGATTACCAGGTAACGTTGATACAAAATTTATATAATTGAATGACAATTAAGTACAATAACACAATAGTTAAAAAACTGAAATTATGATATTCAATACAGGTTACACAACGACTGCAGCAGTTGGAGGAACCACCTCAGTGCATTACTCTTCATCCTGGTTTTGATCCCGTGTGCCAGAATGTCTATTCTCTACAAAATGCCTTCAACATATACAGTACAGAGCTGATTATGGGGGCTTAAATGTAAGAGGAATAGAAAAGTAAGTTTTATGACATTGTATTTCTTATAAAAACATTGATGTTGTATTTAATGAGGCAAATCCCATTGAAGTAATTAGATTTTTTTCAAGGTACAATAGTGCCTCTAGGGCAACATTTTGTACTTTTTTTTCTACACAACAAAGATTTCAATCTTTCTCAATTTTTATGGGCATAGAACAATTATTGTCTAGCATAATAGTATTATAAAATGCAACAAACATGAATTAAATGTTTATTATTGGCATGAAGCAAAATGAAATAAAACACCACATTTTTCCAAAATACACTTTTTATTACACAAAATAAAATGTATTTTTCTTTCAGTCGTTATAGGTTTGTGGCATATAGAAGCTTTGTCAGCTGGTGTTGGGGATTTCTTGGACGCAGGATCAGAGTTGTACTCCCCCCGTGTGTCGTTCTGCGGATTCGCCTGGAGTTTCCTGATCGCCAAGGACAGTATGTCGGCTTCAGACTGCCTCCGCTCGGTTGAAACGTGAGACAAACTTACTGATCACCTCTTCCATTTCTGGATTATCATATGTTGGCTTTGATTCTCATTCGCCCCAAGTTTGTTGTTTGATTACACTTTGGATCAGAAAAGGAGATACGCTGAATACACTTAAAATACGACAAACGCACATAATTTAAAGTTCCAAAAACCAGTTTAATTAATCATAAGGTTAAAAGTCACAGAATACATTTGTTCTATTTCAAAAGTCATTATATTGGATTAAAATAAGTGGACAGAGAGTGAGAGAGATAGGGAGGCAGAAGAAAGAGAGAGAGAAAACACATTGAAATGGCATTTCAAGAGAGACCCCATATACAACCTGATTTAGTCTGAATACAGCTGTTCTTCTCGTTGGGCTGGCTGCGTTGACTGGCGTGGAGGAGGAAAATTCATATTTTTATACCCTTCTCTGGGCGTTGCCTGCCCTCAATTTAATAATAGAAGTTCTGCTTTATGCTCTTATTTGGGCATTGCTTGCTCTCACCTTAATAATAGAAGTTCTGCTTTATGCTCTTATTTGGGCATTGCCTGCTCTCACCTTAATAATAGAAGTTCTGCTTTAAGACGTTGCCCTTCCCCAACTGCTAGAAAGCTTCTGTCATGAAATTCCATTGCTTGTTTCAGCTTGCAGACTTGGCGTTTTTGAGAGTGAAGGATAATACACAGTTCTATATGTTAACCTGATTGAAACTAACACACAACTGTTATATAATTAATACACAAGTGCTTTATAATCAAGGTTTTAACTGTTTCACAAATGTCCATGCAATCATGTCCTATATATGCCCCAAAGCAGCTCACACAAAACTATAAATCCACACACCCTTAGATCCAAAAATAGAGCAGTCCCTAAGCCTGCAGGATAGACACAAGCTGCATCCTTTTAAAACCCATTCAAGATGAAAAAACACGAAGACAAAAATATGTTTATTTCACAACAAACCCCCTTTGGACCTCATTATCTGAGGTCCATCCCAAAAGAAATAAAATCACACACCTAATAATGCAGCTAAACGCATATATACACAATATTCAATCAGTTTTTTCAAAATCCTCCAAGTTATAGTTTTTTAACAAAAGCAGTTGTCGCATCACTTCAGGATCCCTTTTTTCCAGGGTGGACGTGATAAGTCTAACCGTCAAAGACCTTAAACAATGCACGTAGCAGCACCCGCAAGTTATAAGTATGCCTAAAAAAATAGCCAATGATACCATTATAGATACAAACACCTGTTTCCAGGGACCGAAGATCTTTATCACCCAATCGTCCAGTGGGTCGTCCAGACCCGAATGAATTTATTAATATGCAAATTGTAGAATATAAGGAAATATATGCAAACTATGAACGATAATAATAGTAAGCGCTTAGGATATTGCAGAATTATGAACCTTGAGTTCCCAAGTTCCTCCTTCAGCAGCAAGGCAGTTGTCTCCCTTGAACACACAAAAATAGAGAAAGAACACAAGATTTATATCACCATCACAGAAACATTAATATACTTTTTGAATGTGCCACACGTACTCAGGGGAATTCCCCTGGACAGCTACTCAGGGCAGACCCCCGGCATTGCATGCAACTTTACTCGACTACTTTGGGTCTATCAGGGCACAAGAGTTCGAATGCGAGCTCTTCTTGTTGTCCCGCTCGATCCTCTTAGCTCCTTCCTGGTTCACGGGCTGGAGCACACTGAACCGTGTGGATCCCCTGGCATTGACAAGCACTGCCTGTGGTGTGCGTTCAGCGACCCCACACGGGTCCTTACTGACCAGGGCTGTCTGGTCTTGCCTCCCCTGGACTCCGTAATGTGCCACAGCAAACAACACCCAATCAATTATAAATCAGTAGTATAAAGAATGAATCATGCATGTTAGTAGTTGGGTTTGGAAGAGGCTTAATCTTCATTAGGGTTAATTATGAGTAGTTTTGAGGCAGTTCATACTTACAAAAATACTGTACCTTTTCACTCAGCTTATAGCAGAAATTACACACATAGAAATAACATCGCAAGCGGCGGCAGAGCATAATTCACAAAACATTGTACACCTGTGGTTCTATACACCTTTTTCCTGAGTCAATAAGTCACATGTCGTCTCGTCAAGTCAATTGCTATAAATCTACAGAACCATCATATTTCTAAACACCCTCTGATCAGGTCCACTTCAGGTTTGAGTGGTTCGAGCCTGCAGGCCAGGAAACATTTCCAAGGGGCCTCCCCCATCCTGCTTCACACACATTTCACAGAGGAAAAAAAAACAGCGTTGTTAATTGCTCATTTGAAATGTGCTTGCATCAATACTCCTTCCTCCATGACATGATTAAAGAAAATAAAACGTTCAAGACCGATACCGCCTCAATATCAACGCAAGTGAACTTTGTTTATAACGCCAATTTATCAGTTCCTTATTATGCTTTGTATACTAAAATGTATTTGCCATCTTTTAGTTAATTAGTTATTTCTAGGAACATTTTTCGGCCTAGTTGTTTTTAGGAAACATTTACAATCTAGTTATTTCTAATTAGTTATTTCTAGGGACCAATTTCAACCTCTCTATTTTTAGAAACATCTGTCCCCCTATTGAAACAAAACTCTACCTTGTTTCAATTCTGCACGCCAAAGTTATTTGGTTGTTAAATTGGAAATTGTGTCTAAATTTACCATCCTTTAACGTGAACACTAATGTCAGATGTTTCCTAAACCTCAGCCTATTGCCACCACTAATTTGGTTTTCACAACCATTAAGCTAACTGTAATCTACAATATCATCTCATTTTCTTTAAAATTATAATCATTTACCAAAATGTACCCCTTGTGACACATCAGAATCTGCACTCCGCCAAGGATAACTGCAAAAACAAAAATATAAAAGTTAACTCGTTTTAGGGTCAGGAGCTGGGATCATTTCCCTTGCTTTCCTTAAGCTTCACCACAGAGTTACAGGAACCAGAAAAAGCAAGTCGTCAGATCCACCTGAGCATAGTATAACTAAAAATCATGAAGCCTGCGCTGGCAGGCCCTAAATGTGTCTATGTGTAATTTATCATAGCAACTGTAGTTTTGATCCCCGATACTAAGATCAATGACAGAACCTCACAGATCAATATGGGTGCGGCCTTTGCTGGTATGAGTGACTTCAGGACCATTTGTTCTCTTGTCTGTTTGGAGAACGTGTTCAGCTTTCTCTTGTTCCAGCCCCCAGTGAGACGTTCACTGGGTTCTGATTCTCGTCAGGATCCCCCCAAATCCGGACCGTATGTTCTGGCCATTTGTGTCTGATGACCATGTTTTGACAGTTCTTTGAGAAAGTCTTTGCCTCTGCTCGGCTGAAAGTTTCTGTGGACAGTCTTTTGTTCTTTTGGTGCCTTTGTTGTTTTCAGTCGTTCCTTGCGTAAGCCCCTCAAAAGTTCTTTGAGCAAGGTTGCATATGAGTCCAGCCATGTTGTTGTTGTTCTCAGTGAAGTCACGGTGAGTCAGTTTCTGGACACACCTTCATACTAAATCTGATCCGATCTGATCAATAACCACAGTAGCTGAGATTCAAAAGTCAGATGCTGCATGTTGTCATGATCTTCTGTTTAATGTTTGAACCCACGTGCAGAAAAACAGACTGGCTCACAAATGTAAAATGAATAATGATTTATTTAACAAAAATAATAATGCTGATGGAACAAAAACACTTACTGAGAGGAGAGGAGATGAGCAGATCATACACCGTGGAAAGACAAAGCCCCGGTGCTCAAGGAGTGAATACACAGAGTTTATATACTGACACAAACGAGACAGTGAGGAGCACCTGGGGTGATTAGAATGAGGACCAGCTGTGAATGATTAATGCTGAAGGCCTGAGCACAGAGAGACAGACTGAGGAGTGGGAAATGACAGAGACTGAATGAGATACACAGAAACCAGTAAACAAAGCTCAGAATAACAAAGTATGGCAGGAGGGGAAACACAAAATAACATAAAGAAACAGAGCCTAAAGAAAACAGACAGGGACAGAACCTGACATAACCCCCCCCTCAAGGGTGGCACCTGACACCCCCAAGACGGACCCCACAAGAACAAGGGCGGGCGGAGGGAGGCAACAGGCAGGACGGCGGGCCAACATCAGCCCGATCCGGGGGACGCCCAGGAGGTCGCCCATCGCCATCAGCCAGATTCGGGGGTCGCCCAGGAGGTCGCCCATCGCCATCAGCCAGATTCGGGGGTCGCCCAGGAGGCCGCCCATCGCCATCAGTTAGTTCAGGAGGACGTCCAGGAGGTCGTCCATCGAGCGGCGATACGTCAGGCGGGCGACCAGAGTAACGCCCAGCAACGGCCGGAACACCTTCGTCGTCGGCCGGAACACCTTTGTCGTCGTCGGCCGGAACACCTCTGTCGTCGGCCGGAACACCTCTGTCGTCGGCCGGAACACCTCTTTCGTCGTCGGCCGGAACACCTCTTTCGTCGTCGGCCGGAACACCTCTTTCGTCGTCGGCCGGAACACCTCTTTCGTCGTCGGCCGGAACACCTCTTTCGTCGTCGGCCGGAACACCTCTTTCGTCGTCGGCCGGAACACCTCTTTCGTCGTCGGCCGGAACACCTCTTTCGTCGTCGGCCGGAACACCTCTTTCGTCGTCGGCCGGAACACCTCTTTCGTCGTCGGCCGGAACACCTCTTTCGTCGTCGGCCGGAACACCTCTTTCGTCGTCGGCCGGAACACCTCTTTCGTCGTCGGCCGGAACACCTCTTTCGTCGTCGGCCGGAACACCTCTTTCGTCGTCGGCCGGAACACCTCTTTCGTCGTCGGCCGGAACACCTCTTTCGTCGTCGGCCGGAACACCTCTTTCGTCGTCGGCCGGAACACCTCTTTCGTCGTCGGCCGGAACACCTCTTTCGTCGTCGGCCGGAACACCTCTTTCGTCGTCGGCCGGAACACCTCTTTCGTCGTCGGCCGGAACACCTCTTTCGTCGTCGGCCGGAACACCTCTTTCGTCGTCGGCCGGAACACCTCTTTCGTCGTCGCCCGGAACACCTCTTTCGTCGTCGGCCGGAACACCTCTTTCGTCGTCGGCCGGAACACAGTCGTCGGCCGGAACACAGTCGTCGGCCGGAACACAGTCGTCGGCCGGAACACAGTCGTCGGCCGGAACACAGTCGTCGGCCGGAACACAGTCGTCGGCCGGAACACAGTCGTCGGCCGGAACACAGTCGTCGGCCGGAACACAGTCGTCGTCATCGCCAAGACCCCCGTCGTTGGGCGCCGAGATGTTGTCGGGCGCCGAGGCAAGCGATAAGACGTCTGTGGCGCTGGGACCCTCTGTCGAGGACGAGGCGTCTGCGGCGCTGGGACCTTCTGTCGAGGACGAGGCGTCTGCGGCGCTGGGACCCCCATCGCCAGGACCCTCTGAGACGTCGTTGAGGACCACGTCGTCGAGACCCTCGGAGACGTCGTTGGGGTCCTCGTCGTCGAGACCCTCGGAGATGTCGTCTGCTTCGTCGAGACCCTCGTCGTGAGGACCCTCTTCGTCGGGACCCTCGTCGTGAGGACCCTCTGAGACGTCGTGGGGACCCTCTTCGTTGGGACCCTCGTCGTGAGGATCCTCAGAGACGTCGTCGGGCAGTGAAACGTTGTCGGGCTCCTCTGTGACGTCATCCGGACCCTCGTCATCAGGACCCTCGTTGTCGTGCTCCTCTGTGACGTCATCCGGACCCTCGTCGTCAGGACCCTCGTTGTCGTCAGGACCCTCTGAGACTGCAGGCGAGGAGACCACCGTCGAGACTGCAGGCGAGGAGACCACCGTCGAGACTGCAGGCGAGGAGACCACCGTCGAGACTGCAGGCGAGGAGACCACCGTCGAGACTGCAGGCGAGGAGACCACCGTCGAGACTGCAGGCGAGGAGACCACCGTCGAGACTGCAGGCGAGGAGACCACCGTCGAGACTGCAGGCGAGGAGACCACCGTCGAGACTGCAGGCGAGGAGACCACCGTCGAGACTGCAGGCGAGGAGACCACCGTCGAGACTGCAGGCGAGGAGACCACCGTCGAGACTGCAGGCGAGGAGACCACCGTCGAGACTGCAGGCGAGGAGACCACCGTCGAGACTGCAGGCGAGGAGACCACCGTCGAGGCTGCAGGCGAGGAGACCACCGTCGAGTCTGCAGGCGAGGAGACCACCGTCGAGTCTGCAGGCGAGGAGACCACCGTCGAGTCTGCCGGCGAGGAGACCACCGTCGAGTCTGCCGGCGAAGAGACGGCGTCTGGACCCAGGACAGGCGAAGAGACGGCGTCTGGACCCAGGACAGGCGAAGAGACGGCGTCTGGACCCAGGACAGGCGAAGAGACGGCGTCTGGACCCAGGACAGGCGAAGAGACGGCGTCTGGACCCAGGACAGGCGAAGAGACGGCGTCTGGACCCAGGACAGGCGAAGAGACGGCGTCTGGACCCAGGACAGGCGAAGAGACGGCGTCTGGACCCAGGACAGGCGAAGAGACGGCGTCTGGACCCTCGGCGCCTGGACCCTCTGAGAAGACGAGGTCTGCAGCAACCGAAGCGTCGAGGTCTGCAGCAGCCGAAGCGTCGAGGTCTGCAGCAGCCGAAGCGTCGAGGTCTGCAGCAGCCGAAGCGTGTCCGTGAGGTGGAGGTGAACGGCAGAGTTTTGTCCAGAGGAGGTTGCTCTCCTATGTTGAGACATTCTTTTGTGGATAGAGCAACCTCCTCTGGACAAAACTCTGCCGTTCACCTCCACCTCACGGACAAGGGACACTCCTTTGAGGACCAGAATGTTCAAATTTTGGACCGAGAACACAGATGGTTTGAGAGGGGGGTAAAGGAAGCTGTGTATGTTAAGAGAGAAAAACCTTCTCTTAACAGAGGAGGAGGTCTGAGATTTCAACTGTCTAAGACCTATAACTCAGTTTTGGATTTGATTCCGAAACGTTTTACACCGGATGGGAGCAGGGATGCCTTGTCTGTAAATTAGACTAACAAAGTTCTCTGAGTAGCCTCTGTTGTTGTTTGGGAGGTGTTGTTTGTCAATTTACATACAGTTTTGTGTCTTCTAACAGAGACCTCAAGGGAACCTCCTACTGTTAAGGTGTGATCTTTCAATTTACATGTATGTGTTACAAACCCCCTTTTGTTAAGCTGGGATGTGTCGTTTTGTCAATTTAAATAGAATGGGCATGTTAGTTAATTTGTGGTGTTATTTCAGTTTCCAATTTCATATGTTGGTGCGTGACTTGTAAGCCTGTATAAAACTTCTCGTTCTCACAGCTTCCATTCAGAATTGAAAAAGACTTCTGGACAGAAGTCGAAACGTTTTCTGCAACAAATAAAGTCCAGTTGATCCTGTATTGAACGCCTTTTTTGATTTCATCATGTCCTGGACGACTGAGAATCTTCACCAGCATACATCAACACTGTTCAATGAGGCTATTTAAAAAATTAAAAAATCATAAACAGACCAGGATCAAATTAATTTTCTGTTAACAAGCTCTATTATGGATCCTTCGACGGAGGCATCTTTTAATCTGATCTGCACAACAGATCCAAAACATTAGTTTACCTAAAAGTGAAATAATCAATTTACCCTGAAACCAAAAAATACTGTAGCCTACTTTTATTTTAGAAAATATAATTTACTATTTCCTAAGACCCCCTTGCTAGTATACAGTCTACGATAATTAGCCAATTCCTTGAGCCAGATCTGCCCTCTTGTTGAGTTTATTTATGCATAGTGTATATTTTCATGTTTAACGGCACCGCTAGATGCCCTCCTAAATTGTCAATTTGAAATTATTAAGCTCAGTGGCTCATTTATTCAAAGTAAAAATATGGGCTCATTCATTTTGGCCTGTTGTTCCAGGTATATAACTATTACCAGGGGTGTCAAACTCATTTTGATCTGGGGGCCGCATACAGCTTAATCTGATCTCAAGGGGGTCAGACCAGAATACTCATAAAGGTCCACTTTTTGTCTTTGTATTAGTGCAAAGAATAAATAAATTATAAAGATATTAACATTAAATTAATTGTCCTTTTACATTTTTACTCAGTTTAACATTTAAGTGCATTACATATTAAAAAAACTGATCAGTGATTGCACGTTTTAAAACATTTATTCAACAAACTGTTTTGTTAAATACCCTGATGCATGCTCAATAATCCAGGTAGAAAAATCTAAAAAAGCTAAATCTGGGCGTCTGGACATTAAAAAACAAACTTAGAAATGAATGAATTTTAAATCCATTTTTCACATCTAGGAAGCAACTAGTCAATTTTTAAAATCCAATTCTCCACTTATTATAAATTGAGATTCAATTTATGTCCTCAATAGATTAAAATTAAAGGTGTATTTATTCAGGACCTGATTGTGAGGGCTACTCCCTCTCCAGCACTTTGAGATTTTTATTAATGAAAAGTGCGTTATAAATTGAATTCATTATTATCATTATCATTATTTATTTTTCTTCAAACCCCAATCTGTCCTCTTCTTTTATTCATCTGACTCCAAACAGTTATTAAAATCTGCACCTGCATCCTTTTACTTTTATTAAATGTTTCAGAACGAATAACCCAACTGGATGACTAAATTAAATCACAAATAAAAGTGACTCCGACCTGTTTTTGGCTTTTCTAGAAATTATTATGCTCCTGTCTGCAGTACCTTTTTCCGTCCATCAGGGGTCTCCATTATACTCAGGCTCAGTGTTGCCAGTTGTACGATAATTTTCGTATTTGTACGATAATTTTGCCCTCTGTACGATGCACGATCCATAATCCCGAAAAAGGACAATAATACGATAATTTCGCCATTCTGTGAACGTGTAGTTGAGATTGGTTTCCATCAGCCTGTCGCAACTGTCTGTCGGAGTTTTTTGTGAACCCTGAAGGCGTCTTGAAATTCCAGCTAATCGTGCTTTTCTAAATGTGACAGAAGACTTTCTGTAGAGCTCTTTTTCATTCAACCTTTATTTATACAGGCTAGCCTAGCCTCTTTAGTTGCCACCAGACAATAATGCGTATTAATGTCTATGGTTCCCCCCAGTACTGACGCCACAAAGCTGTGAGTGCCTGTTAGACGCTACAGTATTCAACAATAGAGTGACTTATTTTGTTTATGATGGGTGTACGATAATCCTACATTTCTCACCTGGCAACCCTGCTCAGGCTATACAGGAAACAACTGTGTCTTTTGCGTCCCCATAGTTGCCAAGTCCGCTTATTCCAAGCGGCATTGGGCTTGTTTTCCCTGGAGTTGCTTTCAAATTTGATCAGCCGCTTGTGGCGGGGTTTTATTTTTGTTTCTCGTGGACATTGAGTCGCTTATTTGTGCTTGTTTTGAAGGAGCTGATCGCTTCTTTCGGTCTAGAGATCTGGCAACCCTGCGATGATGCGTTCGGTTCTACATCCTCACGTCCTATACACAAATTATAAGATGACGTCTCGTAAACCACGTCGGACCTAATGGCTCGTTAGCTTTGCTGTTAGCTACTAAATTCGTCTACAAAAACTAAATTTGGATTATTTAAAGTCGATATTGTTTATCTACACGACGCGCCACTGTACGCTTTGTTAGCGAATCCGATGTGAGCTGTCTACCGTTACAAAGTTATAAAATGTCCGCTGTTAGGCATATGCTATGCTAACTGGAGGTTCACTGCAATTTTCCAACTTTCCCGTTTGTCTAAGTGTTATAACCAGTGGTGGGCAACGCTAATCCAAAAATTAGTTCCGCTATTTCTAAAGCACTAATTTATTTATTTAGGTCCGCAATTTCAAAAGCACTAATGTCTTATGAAAATTAGGGGAAGCTAATTCTAATCCGCTAATTAAATTCAACAATTGGTAGCAGCAAGTTATGCAATATTTGCACTACACTGCCAACTAGCGGTGCATGAACTGTTATACAGTAAGTTGTTTGAGTTTCAGAGTATTTAGTTTGGTTCTCTTCAACAGGTTTCACAAGGACAAAATGTACCCATTCCAAAGTCTGTTAGCTAAACTGCAGACATATTTGGCTGTTTTTTTTTCTTCTTTTGTTACTTTTAGTACCACTAGATCGCATGTGTCAAACTCAAGGCCCGTGGGCCAAATCCGGCCTACCATAACCGTTTCTGTGGCTCTCTACACCCTAGAACTTCAAGATAACAGTTGTAAGCATGTTGTTCTCAGGTGATGGGTCCCCATCCCTACACTCCCTGGTCTCTCTGTTAATTGTCTTGCTTATCTCCTCCATTTTGTTGTCCAGGTGTTTGTGATTGTCATGCTGTGTGTTCATGTACCTGTATATAAAGTCAGGGATTTTGTAATTGATAAAGCTCTGTATATGTTGTATAACACAATCATTGTTCCACATTTAATCTATTGTACTGTATTGAGGTTTGGGGAAAAGCGTGCAAAACAATTACAAAGCCTGTTTTTATTTTACAAAAGAGAGCTGTAAGAGTAATCACCAGAAAACATTTCAGTCACCCATCAAACACCTTGTTTCTTCAGCTAAATTTATTGAAATTCCAGGAATTGGTAGAATATAGTATTTTATCAGTTATGTATAGGGCTCATAATAACACATTACCTTTAAATATCCAAAGAAATTTAGACAAAGTTATTACAATCTTAAAGGGACAGATATTCATCAAACCACAATTCAGAACCAGCTTAAAGGGACGGTCTACCTCAATTCAGGGAGTTGGATTGTGGAATGTTCTGGAGAGTGATGTTAAAAATGCAAAATCAATTCATTCATTCAACCTTTATTTATACAGGCTAGCCTCGTTGAGTCACGGGGACTCATTTACAAGAGGGACCTGTCTCACTCACACCAAACAACCATCCACTCTCACACTCACACCTAGGGTCAATTTAGAGTCACCAATCAGCCTAACAAGCATGTTTTTTGGTCTGTGGGAGGAAACCGGAGTACCCGGAGGAAACCCACGCATGCACGGGGAGAACATGCAAACTCCACCCAGAAAGGCCCCGGACCGGGATTTGAACCGGCAACCTTCTCGCTGAGAGGCAGCAGCTCTACCAGTTGTGCCAACGTGCTGCCCAATGTATACATTTAAGAAAAAGGTCTTAAAGGACTTGCTCAAAAACTATATATGATGAAGCTTAGTGTGTTTGTGTATTACAGTTAGAAAAATTAAGTAGAGTTATTCATTTTGTGATGTAGTTTGAAGGTTATCATTGGTTGAACAAACTGTGAAATAAATAAGGGGCAGATATAATAAGATTTCATCTTCTTTCTGCTCCTTTCATTTTATCCTACTTGTATTCTTGTATCTGATGAAACTGTTTTGTATTGTTCTTTTAAAATGAATGAATAAACATCAAATCAAATCAACGGCCCAGTCAGAGTCCAGAACCTGAACCTGAAACCTTCAGAGAGCTGAGCAGAAACCTCAAAGAACTGAAGCAACAATGGAAAGAAGAGTGGGTCAGAACTCCTCCAGAACCAGGAGAGAGACTGATGAAGTCCTGCAGACTGATGAAGTCAGAGAACCACAGAGGGTTCTGCTGCTGAAGGAGGTTCTGTTGGGTCAGAGGCACAAGCTGAGGTTAAATTTTAATGATTTTAGAACTTGTTAAAGATCAGCCATCCAGCTAACTGTCTATCCATCCATCCATTCAGCTAAAAGTCTATTCATCCTTGTATCTGATGAAACTGTTTTGTATTGTTCTTTTAAAATGAATGAATGAACATCAAATCAAATCAAAAATAAGTCTGTATCTCTGTGTTTATCATTGTCCTGGCATTGTCTCCTCCTGTTGCCTCTGTCTCCTGAGTTCCTTGTGATTCCCTGAGTATGTAAGTTTGCTGCCCTGCGGACGCCATTTTGAAGAGTCCTAATGGTGAACTACTTTTTTTAAATCCAGCAGATTTGACCATTTCGTGAAACTCTCAAGCTCAGAAAAACTTGTGCTATAACGTCAGCTATGAAATATATTTTTTCTCAGCAAAGAAATAATTGTTTTACCGTGTTTTGTTGTAAAATCCTGGCTTCTTTGGCCGTCGCGGACGCCATTTTGAAGAGTGCTAATGTGGCGAAATTCTATTTTTAAATCCAGACGCGTCGCGTAGGCCCTGAGAAACATCCATAAGTTCACCCTCCATGTTAAAAAGTCTTCGTCTGACTCTTCGAAAACAAGCAATAAGGCTCCAGAGTAACACACTGGCTGCTAACTGCTAGAGAGAGAGCACACACCAAGAGACTGAGGGGGACGCTTTTTTGTGACGGACCACATCCGGCGCTGCTCGTAAATACGTTATTTCGTTTTTACTGATAGATAAATAGTTATTAGCGGTACTGCATTTTAAATAAAAATAGCATAAATCCGCTTATGAATTATAAAACTTAGTCAATCCGCTGTAAAGCTAACAGATTATTTAGCTACGCTAAAAGCGGAATAGCGCAATAGCGCTACCTAGCGGTCGGAGGTCCACCACTGGTTATAACCTAAAATTATTGAGATAGAATGTCATAATCCTTTTTGATCAATCCTTCCAACTGTGACGGTTCATTCGGCCCTAATTAATTTGTCTCGAACCATCCGCAAATATTTTATTTGTTTATTCAAAAAACTGTTACCCGTCCTGAGGCCTTCTAGCCTGGTTAAACCCAGACCCTCGTTCAGAGCTGAGCTGAAGTTCTAATTTTTTCATTTCACCCACATTCACGCTGTAGAAAATTATCTAGTCCTGTTAAAATGGAGAAGTGTAAACCGTTTTAATGTAATGTTTATTCTGTGTTTCAGGAACCCAGCACCAACTCCTGAGGAGGTGGAGAATTTGTTTATTACTCTATTAACTGCTGTATCTAAATAAAACTGTTCTAACTTCAGCGCCTCAATGTTTGTTTCATATTTAATCTTCAGATAGCTTGTGAAAAGTTTAAGAAGAAAAAACAATCCATAAATATGTCATACAGACTAAAAAATACAGTAGTCATTATTTTCCTCCTTCTGTTTTTGAATTCTTTAAAGTCCATGACTCACCATGTTTTCAAATTGCATCGCCATTATTTATTTGTTTATTTAAAAATAATACAGGAGCGTTTATTTATATTGTAGAGAAATAACGCTAAATGTGTTATTTCATGATTCATAGCAGATTTTTAGCAAAAGCTCCGGGAAGATCTGCCCCTCTCTTTTTTCTCTCCCCGTGGGTCGGGAGTTCAGAAAGGTAGCCGCGCAACAAGGCTGGACAGAACCGAGCCCTGAGTCAACGAAAAGAACTTCAAAGGTAACAGCAGAACGGGGAGCCAGGAAGAAGACGAGAGAAGCCGCGCGGCTCTTGCTCCTCTCTGGGCAGAAGCTGAGAGGCTTTGAGAGCAGCGAGCAACAGTCCGCAGCGGTGTTATATCTTATTAAAACGTCTATAAAATAAATAAAAAATAAAAACAGAGCACTGGTCCAGTTGTACACACAAATGCACCAAGAAATATGCAGTTTTAACTCCCTTTTTTTTTCTGAAACTCTCCTCTATGTCACACACACACCAAGCCTATTAATCTTTATTGATACTGGAACAACCGGAACTTTTTTCTTGTAATTCTTCCACGCAGTTGGCCTTATAGTTCTTGACAAAAGACAAACATGAAAGACAATGGACAGGCCAACTTTTGCACTTCATTCACGCGAGACTCTGACACCATGAAAAGAACCTTCTGAGTATAAAATAAGATTGGTATGTGTGTTGACTCCTCACATGGCAGGAAACCATTATTTTAGAACATAAAAAAGGATTTAGTATTCTGTGACTAATTTTATTCTATTTTTATCTGGTCCAGGTTTTGAACTATCGGATTATTTTATCAGCGAAAGTCAGCGCATCCATTTCAAAACTCTCACCCTAGTCCCGCCCTTACTTATTTAATCTCGAATTATAAATAAGTCTAAATTGTCACTGTTTTAAACTAGACACCACCCTAGTAAGTTTACAGTTTAAACTTGGACTCAGAGTTACAAGGTCAGCGGCGAATAAATTATTTATTTATTCTAAAACCCCGACCCCTCTGTTCCAAACGCCCGTCGGCATTTGGGAGGCGCGACCACTGCGTGTTTTTACCTGGGACTTGGGTATTATTATTTTATTTTACGTATACGTATACTTGTCTTATTTCCTTATCTTACTGGAGTCCAACACACTGAGTTAAAATTTGCCTATAAATGTCCAATTTCAGATTTTTGTTGAAACAGGATATCTACTTACCTCATTGTTGTGTAGACTGGTCACTGATCAGTGCTCTGGACTCCCGCTCGTCCTTTCCTGTCCGCGCGTGCAACCAATCTCGGTAGGACCTCCAAATTTGTTGGCTTTGATTCTCATTCGCCACAAGTTCGTTGTTTGATTACACTTTGGATCAGAAAAGGAGATACGCTGAATACACTTAAAATACGACAAACGCACATAATTTAAAGTTCCAAAAACCAGTTTAATTAATCATAAGGTTAAAAGTCACAGAATACATTTGTTCTATTTCAAAAGTCATTATATTGGATTAAAATAAGTGGACAGAGAGTGAGTGAGAGAGATAGGGAGACAGAAGAAAGAGAGAGAGAAAAAGAGAGAGAAAACACATTGAAATGGCATTTCAAGAGAGACCCCATTTACAACCTGATTTAGTCTGAATACAGCTGTTCTTCTCGTTGGGCTGGCTGCGTTGACTGGCGTGGAGGAGGAAAATTCATATTTTTATACCCTTCTCTGGGCGTTGCCTGCCCTCAATTTAATAATAGAAGTTCTGCTTTATGCTCTTATTTGGGCATTGCTTGCTCTCACCTTAATAATAGAAGTTCTGCTTTATGCTCTTATTTGGGAATTGCCTGCTCTCACCTTAATAATAGAAGTTCTGCTTTAAGACGTTGCCCTTCCCCAACTGCTAGAAAGCTTCTGTCAGGAAATTCCATTGTTTGTTTCAGCTTGCAGACTTGGCGTTTTTGAGAGTGAAGGATAATACACAGTTCTATATGTTAACCTGATTGAAACTAACACACAACTGTTATATAATTAATACACAAGTGCTTTATAATCAAGGTTTTAACTGTTTCACAAATGTCCATGCAATCATGTCCTATACTGTATATGCCCCAAAGCAGCTCACACAAAGCTATAAATCCACACACCCTTAGATCCAAAAATAGAGCAGTCCCTAAGCCTACAGGACAGACACAAGCTGCATCCTTTTAAAACCCATTCAAGATGAAAAAACACGAAGACAAAAATATGTTTATTTCACAACACATACTCAGCAGACAGTTCTGGAGGGACTTGTATTTTGAGCAGTTCTACACGATATGTTTCTGGGTCATGAAAGACTGGTCCCATAATCAGAAACAGCAAGTCATCAACATAACCTGTGTATAAAGAAAACAGTCAGTTCACTCATTTTGTACATACTTTGTGTCATTTAAAAAAATAATTTTTTTTTTTCATAAAAAGTGGCCAAGTTTTAAAATAAATATATTTTTATACCCTTACCAAACGTTGCTTCTGTTTTTATGGGCTTTACTCTGCACTCGCCCTTCTTTGACTTGGGGAAATGTCTCCGATAGCGATGATCCCCTAACGCCAAAAATACACTACACGCGTTACGGCTCCACCCCGCTCCGGTCCGACCTCCGCAGCAAATACGCACCCATTATAATCAATGAGATAAAGTACACTGGCTCCGCACGGCGGCGGTGAGCTGCGGAGAGCGGACGGCAGTCCGTCAAAATTAGAAATTTTTCTATTTCTGCCGGATGCCGGAGCTGTGCCGGAGTCAACTTTTGAAGATTACGTCGCACCAACAGGAAAAGGAACGAGCACAACTTCCGTATTTACAAAATAAAATCACCACGGGCGGACTAATCCTAGCTCTATACGGATTTATTTGTACAAAAATGCTGTCAAACTATCATTTATGACTATTCTATGACTAAACTATTATATTTATGACTATGACTACACCTAATAACGCAATACAAGAAATAAATAAATAAAAAAGTATTTTATTCTGAAATGTAAACATCACTTCCTGTTGCTCAAACCATGTCCTGTCGCTTATTTACGAGAGAAGATCAAGGCAGCCTTTACTGTTGTTCTCCTTCTTCCACCGAATGAATTGTTTTGTTCTGACTTCATTATTTATCACTTGATTTATCGCGCAGTCTCGCAATTCCCGCGCATTCGTCTTGGAGCGGCGCATCCATGCGGACCTGAGCTGAGCGGAGGCAGTGGACTTTGGACTCGCTCAGCTGCGACCTGCGGAGCGGGGCGGAGCGGAGCCGCGTGTAGTGTATTTTTGGGGTTAGGATGTTGTGGCCTGCTCTCATCCAATTCAATTTTCATTGAAATGAAGCGCTGCCAGGTAGAGTCTGTATAAGAACAAAATTAACAAAAATGTGACAAAATATATTCAGAATAAAATATTAAAAAATAAAATATTTACATGCAAAGCATTCCAAGGAAAGGGTAGACCACATTTTTAGGAGCAAATCTCAAGATCACGTTGTGAAAAGATTCCAATGCAGATGTCTGGTGGTGTAGGCTGAGTTTGGAAACATCCTTTAGGACCCTTTTTGTACTGAGCAGTTTCTCCAGCTGGTAAAATGTAGGAGTTCCTGAAAAAAATAATAGCAGTAATGTGATAAAAATTAATTCAAAATTTTAAATTTTCAGATTTTTTGATAAAGATACCTGCTGTGAGCCATTTTTTCGGGTCTTTGCTTTTTCGAACTGCATGAAGACAGGTAGGGAATGCAGGGTCCTCGTGGACGTGGCCATCCCGGACATGGTTGAGAATTGATGTCCATTTCGCCACCCTCTCTGGTCCAGTTTGGGATGTTGTTGCAGTCCAGTATATGTGATTTTTAATGGCTGGTATCCACTTCTTCAGGTCCTCGCAATTTTTTTTCTTACTTATCTTGTCTAGCTTCTTCGATATTCCTATATAAGAAAATACAATTTTATATAGATCTCTTCATCATCTAAAAATATCATGAAAAACAAACAAAACAGAACTGAAAATAAAAATAATTATAAACAGTTTACACAATGTATATTAATTGTTATCTTTATTTTTTTTTCATTTATAGATGGCCTCCCTTCTCACCTTATAGTCATCCTCTCACTCCAATATGTTTTTTTAGAGAGAGAAAGAAAAGAGAAAGTAAGACAACAAAACAACAATTATCCACAAAAAGAGCACAAGGCAAACACACCCAACCTCCGTCCGCAATCCTGCAAAGCACATGAAAGAACACAGCAACGAAACATACATGCATAAAGACTAACAATATTCATGACCTAGCAGTAGATTTCTATGAATACACATACCCATACCTACAAATATATATACAGTATACATACATATACATTTATATTCATTCATATACCCATCTACATATCTGCATATATCTACATATACATCCCTGCATCCATTTGTGTGTGGTTGTAAGCATGCATAAGTGAATAAGGTTCCTCCAATAGAACATTTAGTAGTGACTGTGAAGCATCAGAGATCCGTCCCCCCCACAAAGCCCGAGGCAGACGAAGGAGCGATCAAAGCCCAAGACGCCAGGAAGGACCCCGAGCCCAGAGTCCCCAAGGCCACCCGAACAGGACGAGCCACTCGCCCACTCCCCAGATCCGACCAAGGGGAAGAACTGGACGAACCCCACCAGCGACCACACACAATGACCCCCCGGGGTCAACCGCGACAAATTCACAGGTCCCCGCCAGAGCCCGCTGCACCGACGTAGCCCCAGGGCCGGTCACCGAGGCCCGGGCACCGGGGATGCCCACCCCTCAGGCCCAGACCCGACAGGACCAGAGGACAAGAGCCCCACCAGGCAGCCACCAGGCCGAGCCGACAAACGCCCAAGCGCCCAACCCCAGATAGTGAGGGCCCCAAGCACGCCCGCAAGCAAAGGAACACCCACCAGGGGGCCACGTGGAAGGAGCGTGACACTAAGTAGCCTCAGATGTATCAGAGAGGGGGCAGTCCAAGTCCCAGCCTGATACTTAAACATTCATACACAGACACACTCATTCAGACCCACCCTCATCTTCACCCTTACTCACAGAAAGACAAACAATAACGACACATTCCATTCATAATCCCGATGCATACTCTATACCCCTTAGGTCCAAGACTTGTACCTGCCCCCTACATGGGGCAGCCCACATCCAAACCCAGGAGGTAGGCCCATTCATTCTGGGGTGGAGAGTAGCAGACATCCAAGATCCGGCCCAACCCGCGCCCTGTCGACAGGACAGGACACCCGAGCCCAAGCAACCCCAGAGGGAGCGTACTGCCAGCCCATCCCACGGCGAATCCCCAGGCCCCGAACCCCCCCCCACATCCCAGGACAACCCCTGATGGCCCACCTCCAGAATGTACACCAGGCCACCAGGGGGGTAAGAGAAAAAATAAATAAATTATATATATATTGTGTGGTGTGTTGGTAAGGTATGTGGCCTCATCTCTCTCTCACCCAGTAGGAGGAGCCAGCGAGGTGCTCCCCAGGTTTTACCAGGTGAAGAAGAAGTGTTCGTGTGTTCATTCATTCATTCTGTAACTGGTTTTGACGCTCGAAGGATTAAAGGCAACTGCTTGCAGATCAGTTTGTTTCTCCTTCTTCACACGCTACAGTTGGTGACCTGACGTGAAATATGTCAGAACCAAACGAGGATGTTGTTTCTTCTTCGGACCCCGCCGCCGCGACGTCTGCCCAGCTGTTGCAGCCGAACCCAGCCGACTTTGCTCCCGCAGCGAGTGTTAAGCTCCCGGAGTTCTGGCAGAGTGACCCGGTTTCGTGGTTCCAGCACATCGAGGCACTCTTTCGCCTCCGAGGCGTGAACGCAGATGAAACCAGGTACTTCTTGGTCGTGTCGGCTCTGGATATGCAGTCAACCCGCAAAGCCATGCCGCTGCTGCGCGACCCGCCGCACGTGGACAAATATGGCGCCCTCAAAGAGTTTCTGCTTCGAAGATACACTTTGACTTCAACTGAGAGGGCTGATAAAC
>JBBPBX010023456.1:8971-40522 GCA_038048925.1 Garcialebias charrua | reverse complement strand
AGTTTTGTGTGGGTGGCTCATAAGACCTGAACGGCATTGAGCAAAAACAGTGATTTCTGAATTAATAAATTGTTAAAAATTACAAAATGCATAAAAATGAAAAACAAAAAGCTGTGCCTCATAGGCCTGGACTTGGAGAGTAGTTTGATGTAAGTTTTGTGTGGGTGGCTCTAAAGACCTGAACGGCATTGAGCAAAAACAGTGATTTCTGAATTAATAAATTGTTAAAAATTACAAAATGCATAAAAATGAAAAACAAAAAGCTGTGCCTCATAGGCCTGGTCTTGGAGAGTAGTTTGATGTAAGTTTTGTGTGGGTGGCTCTAAAGACCTGAACGGCATTGAGCAAAAACAGTGATTTCTGAATTAATAAATTGTTAAAAATTACAAAATGCATAAAAATGAAAAACAAAAAGCTGTGCCTCATAGGCCTGGACTTGGAGAGTAGTTTGATGTAAGTTTTGTGTGGGTGGCTCTAAAGACCTGAACGGCATTGAGCAAAAACAGTGATTTCTGAATTAATAAATTGTTAAAAATTACAAAATGCATAAAAATGAAAAATAAAAAGCTGTGCCTCATAGGCCTGGTCTTGGAGAGTAGTTTGATGTAAGTTTTGTGTGGGTGGCTCTAAAGACCTGAACGGTATTGAGCAAAAACAGTGATTTCTGAATTAATAAATTGTTAAAAATTACAAAATGCATAAAAATGAAAAATAAAAAGCTGTGCCTCATAGGTCTGGTCTTGGAGAGTAGTTTGATGTAAGACTTGTGTGGGTGGCTCTAAAGACCTGAACGGTATTGAGCAAAAACAGTGATTTCTGAATTAATAAATTGTTAAAAATTACAAAATGCATAAAAATGAAAAACAAAAAGCTGTGCCTCATAGGCCTGGTCTTGGAGAGTAGTTTGATGTAAGTTTTGTGTGGGTGGCTCTAAAGACCTGAACGGCATTGAGCAAAAACAGTGATTTCTGAATTAATAAATTGTTAAAAATTACAAAATGCATAAAAATGAAAAACAAAAAGCTGTGCCTCATAGGCCTGGTCTTGGAGAGTAGTTTGATGTAAGTTTTGTGTGGGTGGCTCTAAAGACCTGAACGGTATTGAGCAAAAACAGTGATTTCTGAATTAATAAATTGTTAAAAATTACAAAATGCATAAAAATGAAAAACAAAAAGCTGTGCCTCATAGGCCTGGTCTTGGAGAGTAGTTTGATGTAAGTTTTGTGTGGGTGGCTCTAAAGACCTGAACGGTATTGAGCAAAAACAGTGATTTCTGAATTAATAAATTGTTAAAAATTACAAAATGCATAAAAATGAAAAACAAAAAGCTGTGCCTCATAGGCCTGGACTTGGAGAGTAGTTTGATGTAAGTTTTGTGTGGGTGGCTCTAAAGACCTGAACGGCATTGAGCAAAAACAGTGATTTCTGAATTAATAAATTGTTAAAAATTACAAAATGCATAAAAATGAAAAACAAAAAGCTGTGCCTCATAGGCCTGGTCTTGGAGAGTAGTTTGATGTAAGTTTTGTGTGGGTGGCTCTAAAGACCTGAACGGTATTGAGCAAAAACAGTGATTTCTGAATTAATAAATTGTTAAAAATTACAAAATGCATAAAAATGAAAAATAAAAAGCTGTGCCTCATAGGCCTGGACTTGGAGAGTAGTTTGATGTAAGTTTTGTGCGGGTGGCTCATAAGACCTGAACGGCATTGAGCAAAAACAGTGATTTCTGAATTAATAAATTGTTAAAAATTACAAAATGCATAAAAATGAAAAACAAAAAGCTGTGCCTCATAGGCCTGGTCTTGGAGAGTAGTTTGATGTAAGTTTTGTGTGGGTGGCTCATAAGACCTGAACGGCATTGAGCAAAAACAGTGATTTCTGAATTAATAAATTGTTAAAAATTACAAAATGCATAAAAATGAAAAACAAAAAGCTGTGCCTCATAGGCCTGGACTTGGAGAGTAGTTTGATGTAAGTTTTGTGTGGGTGGCTCTAAAGACCTGAACGGCATTGAGCAAAAACAGTGATTTCTGAATTAATAAATTGTTAAAAATTACAAAATGCATAAAAATGAAAAACAAAAAGCTGTGCCTCATAGGCCTGGTCTTGGAGAGTAGTTTGATGTAAGTTTTGTGTGGGTGGCTCATAAGACCTGAACGGCATTGAGCAAAAACAGTGATTTCTGAATTAATAAATTGTTAAAAATTACAAAATGCATAAAAATGAAAAACAAAAAGCTGTGCCTCATAGGCCTGGACTTGGAGAGTAGTTTGATGTAAGTTTTGTGTGGGTGGCTCTAAAGACCTGAACGGCATTGAGCAAAAACAGTGATTTCTGAATTAATAAATTGTTAAAAATTACAAAATGCATAAAAATGAAAAACTAAAAAGCTGTGCCTCATAGGCCTGGTCTTGGAGAGTAGTTTGATGTAAGTTTTGTGTGGGTGGCTCTAAAGACCTGAACGGTATTGAGCAAAAACAGTGATTTCTGAATTAATAAATTGTTAAAAATTACAAAATGCATAAAAATGAAAAATAAAAAGCTGTGCCTCATAGGTCTGGTCTTGGAGAGTAGTTTGATGTAAGACTTGTGTGGGTGGCTCTAAAGACCTGAACGGTATTGAGCAAAAACAGTGATTTCTGAATTAATAAATTGTTAAAAATTACAAAATGCATAAAAATGAAAAACAAAAAGCTGTGCCTCATAGGCCTGGACTTGGAGAGTAGTTTGATGTAAGTTTTGTGTGGGTGGCTCTAAAGACCTGAACGGCATTGAGCAAAAACAGTGATTTCTGAATTAATAAATTGTTAAAAATTACAAAATGCATAAAAATGAAAAATAAAAAGCTGTGCCTCATAGGCCTGGTCTTGGAGAGTAGTTTGATGTAAGTTTTGTGTGGGTGGCTCTAAAGACCTGAACGGTATTGAGCAAAAACAGTGATTTCTGAATTAATAAATTGTTAAAAATTACAAAATGCATAAAAATGAAAAACAAAAAGCTGTGCCTCATAGGCCTGGTCTTGGAGAGTAGTTTGATGTAAGTTTTGTGTGGGTGGCTCTAAAGACCTGAACGGTATTGAGCAAAAACAGTGATTTCTGAATTAATAAATTGTTAAAAATTACAAAATGCATAAAAATGAAAAACAAAAAGCTGTGCCTCATAGGCCTGGACTTGGAGAGTAGTTTGATGTAAGTTTTGTGTGGGTGGCTCTAAAGACCTGAACGGCATTGAGCAAAAACAGTGATTTCTGAATTAATAAATTGTTAAAAATTACAAAATGCATAAAAATGAAAAATAAAAAGCTGTGCCTCATAGGCCTGGTCTTGGAGAGTAGTTTGATGTAAGTTTTGTGTGGGTGGCTCTAAAGACCTGAACGGTATTGAGCAAAAACAGTGATTTCTGAATTAATAAATTGTTAAAAATTACAAAATGCATAAAAATGAAAAACAAAAAGCTGTGCCTCATAGGCCTGGTCTTGGAGAGTAGTTTGATGTAAGTTTTGTGTGGGTGGCTCTAAAGACCTGAACGGCATTGAGCAAAAACAGTGATTTCTGAATTAATAAATTGTTAAAAATTACAAAATGCATAAAAATGAAAAACAAAAAGCTGTGCCTCATAGGCCTGGTCTTGGAGAGTAGTTTGATGTAAGTTTTGTGTGGGTGGCTCTAAAGACCTGAACGGCATTGAGCAAAAACAGTGATTTCTGAATTAATAAATTGTTAAAAATTACAAAATGCATAAAAATGAAAAACAAAAAGCTGTGCCTCATAGGCCTGGTCTTGGAGAGTAGTTTGATGTAAGTTTTGTGTGGGTGGCTCTAAAGACCTGAACGGCATTGAGCAAAAACAGTGATTTCTGAATTAATAAATTGTTAAAAATTACAAAATGCATAAAAATGAAAAACAAAAAGCTGTGCCTCATAGGCCTGGACTTGGAGAGTAGTTTGATGTAAGTTTTGTGTGGGTGGCTCTAAAGACCTGAACGGCATTGAGCAAAAACAGTGATTTCTGAATTAATAAATTGTTAAAAATTACAAAATGCATAAAAATGAAAAACAAAAAGCTGTGCCTCATAGGCCTGGTCTTGGAGAGTAGTTTGATGTAAGTTTTGTGTGGGTGGCTCAAAAGACCTGAACGGCATTGAGCAAAAACAGTGATTTCTGAATTAATAAATTGTTAAAAATTACAAAATGCATAAAAATGAAAAACAAAAAGCTGTGCCTCATAGGCCTGGTCTTGGAGAGTAGTTTGATGTAAGTTTTGTGTGGGTGGCTCAAAAGACCTGAATGGTATTGACCAAAAACTGTGATTTATTAAATATTAAATTGTGTAAAAAATACAAAATGCATAAAAATTGAGAAATAAACAGCTGTAAACACTTTTTAATAAACAGTAATTGTGGGTGGGTCAAATCGTGTAAAATATATTATTTTATGTTTTTGAAGAGTTGACGCGGTCGAAAATTTGTTGACGGTCCCTAAGTGAACCATGACGTCTCTGAGTAGGGGCAGACTCAGCGCTGTTGCCGAAATCAGACTCCATGAAGCGGACTAACGAGAGCAACGCACCGATGAAGACACGGAGCTCGGAGCTCGAATCAGGTGAACACACGGAGCTCGTATCAGTGGGGGGGCAGACTTAGCGCGGCTGGCCGAAATAAGACTCCATGAAGCGGACTGACGAGAGCAACGCACCGCTGAAGGCACGGAGCTCGAATATCCAACGTCCAATATGAAAATAACTTCACTGCGGTGAGCCAGGCAGCTTCCAATGGAGCCTGCTGCAAGGAGGGAGGAGGGAGACAGACTGTTTCAACTTGCTCCTTCGTCTTTAAAAATCATTTTAGATCCTACTATGTTCTGGGGAAGACAGAGCTTAACAAGAGAATGGTTGTTTGCAAGAAGTGTCAAATAAAATTACGGTACAGTATTTTGGAGATACGATAAAATGCACGGAAGATGAAAGTGAAACCAACCAGCCGACAGGAAAAGTGCAGGAAGAATGTAAAAAACTATTTATTTAAGCTACTGACTTGAAAAAAGCATACACAGTATGTTTATGTATGTTGTTTACTATATGAAATTCTTGTTATATCGATTTTTTCAGATTTGATTTAATTTCTCCTTTAAAAACATGCCAAGTCTTCGTTTTCTGCATGTAAACGCTTGTAGCCTTCTGAAAAACTTCATGCCTTGAAAATTCTCGTCAGTTCTACTGGGGCAGACATAATTTTCATCTCTGAAACTTGGTTCAACAAATCTGTACTGAATGATGATCTGGTAATCAATGGATTTACATTAATATCTATTGTTGTGATAATCAAAAAAGGGGAGATGGAGTCGCTATTCACATCAGAGATTCTCTGGTTTCTAGTCTTGTGTCTGCTAAAACAACCCCAAACCAGTTTGAGGCTTTAGCTGTGAACATCACTTTGAATGGAGACCAGATCTTATCTGTAGTGGGTTGTTATCGTCCCCCCTCAGCCACACCTGAGGCTTTGTCCTCCCTGACAGAATTCTTAGGAAATTTCAAATTTAAAGATATTTTTGGCAGGAGATTTCAACATTGACTGGGATGTAAACCCCCTCTGTGATAAATTCAAGGAATGTTGCCTATCACTCAATCTAACCCAATTTATTGACTCTCCCACTAGACCAAACAAAAACTGTCCTGAAAAATCTTCCATCTTAGACAAGTTTCTAACAAATATGCCTCACAAATTCCCTTGTAAAGGTGTATTTGCTGACAATTTGAGTGATCATTGTGTAATGAAGTCGAAGACGCAAATTCAACAATGGCAGGACTCACAGCTGCATCGAATCACTCATCAACTGTCCATCTGGATACAGCTGTATCGAATCACTCATCAACTGTCCACCTGAATATAAGGCGCCCTTTCCTCAGCTCTTCCTGTTTGCCCGTTGCCAGTCTAGTCGCCTCCCTCCACCTCCCCGTCTCCTCCCGGGGTTTCTGGTTCCTCGGTTCTCCCCTGTTCTTCGTCCCGCCTCCGCCGCCTGGGGTTGTCCTGCTCGCCTTCGTCTTGGTCCTGCTGCTGTGTGCGTTCCTGCTTCCTGTTCCCTGCGACCCAGCCGGTCATGGCAGATGGCCGCTTGTCCTGAGCCTGGTTCTGCTGGAGGTTTCTTCCTCTCGAGGGAGTTTTTCCTTCCCACTGTCGCTTCGTGCTTGCTCAGGATGGAGGTTCTGCGCTGGTGTTCGTCTCAGGGTTGACCGGTGCCGTCGGCCGCTGGCTGGCCGGCATTCACGTACCGGTGGGATGGATTGGACGTCTGCGGTCCCGTCTCCACCACCGGGTTTGGGTCCCGGGGGGGGGTAGATATCCATAATCTATCTCCCTATGCCGGACATTCAAGCTCTCAGCAGTCCGGCATGCATGCCCTCCGCCGGGGCCCGAGCGCCAAAGAAACCTTAATCAATAAAACATTTTAATTGTATTCTCTCTCTCGTTTTGTGAGTCTCTTCAGGTTGAAATAGCAGTTCTCAGAGATATTAAACTTCCACCATCTAAGCCCAGGTTAATTCAAAAAAGGGATTTGAAACGATTTTTATGAATAGTCATTCCTCTGGGATCTATCTCACTTTGACTGGCATCGTATTCTATTAACCGATGACGTGAACACCGCCTGGAACTATTTTCATAATAGTTTAATTTATTTTGTGAACAAACATGCTCCTCTTAGCCAGTTCAGAATAAAGAGACATGACAGCCCCTGATTTACTCATGAACAAGCTGACCTCCTGCACAAGAGAGACCATCTTTGGGCCGCAACGAGAAAATCTGGCTTAGACACTGATTGGTTGAATATCCAACAGCTGAGGAATAAATGCACAACTGCCATCAAAGCCGCAAAACATAACAATTTTTTTAATCTCAGACCTCCAAAAATCTAAACGACCCGAAAAGATTCTGGAAAACCATCAAATCTCTCTCAGGCATCCCCCAATCATCTGACCTACCATCACAACTTCTCGTTAACTCTGTTCTTGTGTCAAACAAGCACGAGATTCTGAACTGTTTCAACAAACAAGAAAGTTCATGCTCAATAATCCAGGTACCAAATCCAATAATTCTCAGTCGGGTCATCTGGACAGTTTCTTTTTTATAGAAATGTTTCACCCTCCATCCAGAGGGCATTATCAGTCAGAGGAGTTCCAGCAAACTGTTTCCCCACCAAGCAGTAAACACCTTAAGTGGACCAACCAGTTTGCTGGAGCCAAGATGGTTTCTGGAGGCCGTCCTGTCCCTCGTCAACTCCTCCCAGGCAGGCAGCCACAGCCAAAGTGGTTCAAGACAAGAAAGTTCATACTCAATAATCCAGGTACCAAATCCAATAATTCTCAGTTGGGTCATCTGGAACTCCTCTGATTGATGAGGCCTTCCGTATAGAGGGCAAAACGTTTCTATAAAAAAGAAACTGTCCAGATGACCCAACTGAGAATTATTAGATTTGGTACCTGGATTATTGAGCATGAACTTTCTTTACTTAGTTTATCTGTGTTGCGAATTCAAAAGGTTGAAGGAAGCTCTGAAACGAATGTGCAAATTTTATGTAGGTTTATTGTACATATAAGAATAAACCTTACAGCAACCAACAGACCTGACTCCAGCACAGTCCAACACACACATCTTCAAAGGCAGGGCCACGGTTATAAAACCCCGGATGTCGTCACCGCCTCCTTGGACCCTGGAACCTCCTTGGACTGCTTCAGGACCGCCCTGGAACCACCTACACTACCACGTGACCCTCCTTTCTGTCAACAAACTATCAGCTCTGTATGTCAATCATCCAGTGTTATGTCTGTGTATGTGCAGGCGTGTAACTGTTCCCTAGTGAAAACAAAGCCCGAGAGAAAAACGTTCTGCCTTGTGTCACATTTCACATTATAAGGCAGAATTAAGTGAATACAAATAATGGAACATAATGGGTGTAATGTAATACTGATAGAAATATATTTCATCTGTTTCCAGATTTTAAAATTAGTACCTAATAGAGAACCTTCATATATTTTTAACGCATTCACACACAAAAAAAGATTCAGCTGAGCTTACCAACGTTCATATGAGAGGAACTGCAGACACTACCAGGTCCAAAGATTATAACTCCAATATTACCTTCTTTTTTTTTTTTCTCTTTTTTTTTATCAAAGTGTCATCTGCATAACTTTGAAATGCGATGTGACGGTTCCTTAGCAGGAAGTTTAAAGGAGCATATAAAAGGAAAAGCTACTGACTCAAACATTGAACCCTGAGGAATTCCACATGAGAAAGAAACTAAGGATCAAACAGTCACACAGGCTAACAGAAAAAAAACTCTTGTATGAAAATAACACTCACTATTTCAGATTATGTCAGCCATTGGAGAATTAAAGCTCTAGGTAGCGGTGGCTGGTCTGTAGGGGCAGGTATCATCCGGCCCACTAAGTAGTTCCTCTTAATAAATAATGTAAATTATTAATTTACTGAGCTTGCTGTGTATTGTTTTGTTCTGTGTATTTTTACAACTATTTAAACAATTGTAAGTGGAATTTAAAATGATTTTTGGTGATTCATCCTCAGTTTTTAACTTATTTACCATTATGGGACAGTACTGTTCAACGACCCGCATTTGTCAAGCGGATTCGAACGTGCAGCCAGGCAGGTCCAACAGAGTTTCATTTGGGGTGGCTGATTTTCAGCACTGTGGACACATTCAGCTGGTTATTAAGATCACCTCTACCTAGAAATGACATGAGTTCAAACCCAGGAATAGTTGCAGTGAAACCTGCTGAGACCAACAGCACTTTGTGACTCACATGTCTGGGAAATGTGCTATATAAATAAAAATTACTTACTTACTTACTTAACAGTGGAGATATTCTGTTTTTAAAGTGGTGCTAACCCGCCTGTGGATCTGTAGCTCCGCCCCCAGACCAGATTCAAAAACCCTCATGAAAATGGGCGTTTTGAGAGACAAGGAGGGGAGGAGGTGGGTGGTTGAGCTGCGTTCACGCCCCCTCTAGCAACAAACTAAAACAAACTAAAACTCCAGCAAACAACTTACAGCAAGCAACAACAAAGAATAATTATGTAGATGTATTTATCTATTCTCACCCGATCTATCCAAAACAAAAGGCCTAAAAAAACAATAATAATACCACAAGTTATTCCGTGACCGGGGTTCGAACCTGGGTCTCTCGGACCCCAAACCTGCACTTCCACCACTGCCCCAACAGTGCCCCAATAGCCTATATGCCACGGGTAGTGGTGACGTACTTCCGTTAAAATATGATCCATGCGCTTCACTTCCGGCTCTCATCTACTACTGTTGTTGTTAGCGGTAGCTTCTAGAACTAGACCATGTAAAAGACACAAAAGGTAAATTATCTGCGAGCTACTGGTACAACAAGAGAGAATTGTTGTGTGCCGTTGTGTCCAGTGAATAGCAGGTACAATAGAGCGCTTAGTTTTTTATATTTTAATGCCAGAGTTCGTGGCTAACCGAGTTAGCCTTAAAGCTAACACTCGGTTGTAGCCGGCGTTTTAAACCTCAGAATATTCAAGAGCCAGCATCAAACAGTGGTTAAAAAGGAGCTGTACCTGCATTGTTCCAGTGGAATAGATCCCTTCCACTTCCATGACCGGGGCTTTGGGAGAAGCAGCAGAGAGGACAGCGAGGAGGAGGAGAACACAACAACAGCTGCTGCAGCTCAGTAAGAAACACCGCAGTGAAGAAACACGATTATCACTCGACTCCACACCCTGCACTTGTAGATTTAATGTTGGAGTCATGATGAGTGATTTAATAAAAGTTTGTAACTACATACTTTTAAAATAATATTCAGATTTTAACATATGTTTTCTAATCTGTAAATATGTTTGTAAACTCTTAGTAACTTCAGAGCTGTTACACCTCTGAAATATTCTCTGCTGTTTCCTTTAATATGAAACCAGAACTGTTTCACTCCAATTAAACATTTAATTTCCTGAGATGTAATTAATTTATTTTAAAGCATAACTCTCATAAAGAGTTCTCCGTTTGGTTTTTTACTTGTAGGTAAATATGAACACTTGTTTTTTTTTTCAGGTTTGCATCATCTGACCTCCTGATGTGACTGCTCTGCTCTGCCATTCATGGTCGGTGTTCACCAAGAACTGAGAGGAACTCCCCATCAAGTTCAACTTGTGTTTATTTGTCTTATACAGGTTAACACAGAGTTAACAGTACAATGAAGTGCTCAGGATGAGAAGAGCAGATTTGACTTGCTAAAAATCAAAGAACAAACTACTGTATGTATACTAAAAGCATGCACAGTGAAAAAGTAATTATAATATTCACAAAGTCCTGAAGAGAGACGGATATAACAATGCAGCAGGATGAATTTGAATTAACTACTGCAAGTATTTCAAGCTAGTAATATAAGCTAACATGCACATAAAGTTTTAAATATATATATATAAATATATACACATACAGTATATATAATATATTATTATATATATGTGTATATATATATATATATACAGTATATATATATATTTAAAACTTTGTGCATATATATGTATGCACATAATCAACATTACACAGGTTGTGTGACAGGTTATTGCACAAGTACTGTAGTGACATTGAGATTTAATTATTAGTTATTACCAGTTGTTCAGTGTTATTTATTGATTATTTAACCACACCACCCCGTCAACTCATACCCTGCAGCCCGTTGAGTTCTTCCTGTTCTTAAATGACCTTGACCTTGGATCAAAGCAACGGGACCTTGCTGACCCATACGGTGTCCATCAGTCCACGGTCAGACGGATTTTCACAGCAACTTTTTATTGACAGTACTCGGCTCTACCTGAAGAGCAGATACATAAAAATCTACCTGCAGACTTCAAGGACTACCCTGACACTACAGTCACACTACTTACTACTTGTAAGAAAATAAAATGTTCAAAACATTCTGACTTTTGTCTTCATTGATGTATTATCACCCAAAAAAAATGTGTACTGTATTTTGGTTTAAGACAGGCTTAGAGTCGTTTTAGCCATTTTATTAAAAAGAAATTTGATGATAATGTTACATTACTGTACAAAACGTATGAGTCAAGCTAAATGAGGCACAATATTTAAACACTGTTTAAATTATATTATTATTATTACATCTTCTGACTAACTCCCAGCTTCCTCGACTGCTTTTGGAGATTTAAAAACATGTAATCAGTCAGATTACAGTGCCTCAGTGGAACAACTTGTTTGTTGTTGTTTGGATCCAATCTCAGCTCCTCACTGCTTCCCTCATGTTTGAGCTGTAGCGGTGGTGTCTTCCCACGTCTCACAAACATCTAGGATGGACCAGGGGTTCCCTCATCATCACCAACACCTGCCGTGTCCTGTGCAGTGAAAGAAAACATCTCTTATTAAGGCCTGCTACAAACAGTGATTTAACAGGTTTGACTTCAGCTCAACTTTTGTAAACAAACTTGAATTAAAATAACTTTTGTTTCTAAATCTGCTCTAAATCTCCTGCCTCCTTGTTTGAAACTGAACTGTCAGGTGGCTTTGACTCAAACAGTGGGGCTTCTGGTTCTCTTCCTCATGGACTGTAAACACTCAGCCCTAACTGACTTCTCCTGCCTCCTTGTTTGAAACTAACATTTGTGTTAATAAGAAAACATTGTACAGACAAAACACGTTTACTCAACAGATTAGCAAGGCTAACTATGTTAGCTGTGTTAGCCTACGAGCAGTTTGGTGAACTGAAAACAAATACCGACTTACCTTCATATTTATTTATGTAGTTGGACACAAAGCTTAAATCCTTTATCCCTCTTAGATGTGGGCGCTTTAGAGAAGGTCTGAATTATTCTGTAGACATTATTAACAGTGACTGTCGGCAAGTCCTGCAGAGATCTCGTGAAGAACGCCATCGCTAACACCGTGTTGACTGCAAACCGGAAGTGCGCCGCATGTGTAATGAATGCGGAAGTGCTGGAACGGAAGTCCGTGGCATATAGCTATTNTAAGAAAACATTGTACAGACAAAACACGTTTACTCAACAGATTAGCAAGGCTAACTATGTTAGCTGTGTTAGCCTACATGAGGCAGTTTGGTGAACTGAAAACAAATACCGACTTACCTTCATATTTATTTATGTAGTTGGACACAAAGCTTAAATCCTTTATCCCTCTTAGATGTGGGCGCTTTAGAGAAGGTCTGAATTATTCTGTAGACATTATTAACAGTGACTGTCGGCAAGTCCTGCAGAGATCTCGTGAAGAACGCCATCGCTAACACCGTGTTGACTGCAAACCGGAAGTGCGCCGCATGTGTAATGAATGCGGAAGTGCTGGAACGGAAGTCCGTGGCATATAGCCTATTGCTCGTCCATCGCACCATAAGAAAACGAATACAACTAAATGGTTTTGATGACGTGAAAAGTATTCTTGAAATAAATAAGTTAAAATATGCAAATAACTAGTGCCATTCCAAATACTATAAAATGCTTTGTTGCAGTACACCACCAGCCTGATCAAGAAAGCTCATCAGAGACTCTACTTCCTCAGACGGCTGAGACGAGCTGGTCTGAGCAGCCCAGTCCTCACCTCGTTCTACAGGTGTGCAGTGGAGAGCATCCTGTGCTCCAGCATCAACGTGTGGCATGGAGGCTGCACAGTTGAAGAGAGGAAAGCTCTGCAGAGAGTGGTGAAGGCTGCACAGAAGTCTGTTGGAGTCAGTCTCCCCACCATCACAGACATTTACACCTCCAGATGCAGGAAAAGAGCCACCTGCATCATGAAAGACCTCACTCACCCAGCACACTCACTCTTTGCCCCACTCCCCTCAGGACGGAGGTTGAGGAGCATCAAGTGTAGAACCACTAGACTGAGGAACAGCTTCTACCCTGAGGCTGTTAGACTCATGAATAAATAAAAATAAAATAAAAAATAAACACTGCAAAATATCACATCATACTGATGCTGATCTGTTTTCTTGTTGCTGTGTTCATCTGTGTTCATCTGTGACCATCTGCTCATACAAACTCATGTTCGTGCTGCTGTTTATTCCCACTATATTAGGCTTAGTGTATTACTAGTTGATGTTTTTCTTAGTTAATCCTAGATGTTATTACTGTTTTTCTCTTTCATTTGTTGTTGGATGTAACTGGGACCCTGTGTACATAATCTCGTTTTCATCACATGTACCACATGCAGTGCAAATGACAATAAAGACTCTCTGACTCTGACTTTTACGGCGTGCAATGTGCCACTTCCATATAAGGTGTGAACTGCAGCGAGGACCTTCCATCTCTGCAGGGGATTGGCTCTGCTTAAATCACTTTTGTGACGTCAGAGTGTACAAGACACGTCGGAGTGAACAGTCCTTGACCAACAAGAAAATTAAGCTGCAATTCCTCTGTTCAACCCATAGGGTTACCGTAAATACGTTTTAGACCAAATATTGCCGATTTAAACTAATACGCACAAATATGTGAAGATTAACACAGACATAGTGCTATACAACATTCTAGACACATTCTAGGGAGTTTATCAGCTAAAAAAAGTTAATTTGGAGTTTAGTTCCTCTTTAAATTCATTTGGAGCAGACAGAGGGACTGAGAACAGAGGAAAGTCAAAGAACAGGACATTTCTGCCAACATGGTCAGACCTTATTGAAACAATTCTTTAGGTTCTGTGTGTGGTTGTGGTGGGCCAGTGGTTGAAACAGTGGTCTTGTCACTCAGTGTTTTTAGGTTTGATCCCCTCTTGAATATTTGGTTGGATTCAGAGGTGACATTTTGTATCATCATTCTTCACTTTTACATTATTTTACAGTCACTTCACTTAACTTTTTATCTTCCCTTTAACTGCATTAATCTGGAGTATTGTTTCAGGATTATTACTTTGTACTTCAAACCAAATTAGAAATCCAATTCAAAACGCTGTGTGCCTGCCAGCTGAGTGTGGGAGGCGTCTGTTTTTCTAATTTATAAGACTGGACTGTTTTTCACAAGACACAACCTCGACTCATGGGAGAAAGAAAAAAGGCAAAATCTTTGTAGAAACACACACAGACACACAAAAAAAAAATCAATAAATTAAATATGAAGCAACATATATCAGATGGGGGTTTTTTTCACCGAAAATGTAACGCAATTTGTAAAAATCTTCTGAAAATTAATGTACGTGCCAACAATATGTTTGCTCAGGATCTGCGTGAGAGTGTTTGATACTGTAGTGATATAGGCCTCTGTCTTGACCTTCAAGTACACCTCTCCACATCTCTCTGAAACTCTAAGTGTTACACCTTCATGGACACTTATATATTTTAACAAGTATTATGAATTAATGGACACTAATTAATCAGATTGAACTTTCTCTTTAATGTGTGTTAATTCAGAATTGATCTACAGTATATTTTTGTCATTTTTAATGATGATCTGTTACTTTCATGAGCTTTGACCTTCTGCTGGTTTTATTTCTGCAAAAGCAAGCAAGACTCTCGCTAAGACACAGTTCAGGGTAAACTGTTAGCTGTTCAGCTTCCGTCTCTGTTTTGTCTGTGAAAGTAGACATAACATTAGCTGTGTTCACAGGCAGGCCATCTGGCTGTTTATGTAAACAGTTTTCCTGTTGTCCGTCAAGAGACTTCCTGCCTATGGGATCATACTTCCATCTTTTATTTTGTTATAACCAGCCAATAGTTATTCAGGAGGTGGTTCAGATCCCGCCTCCCTATAAATGGGCACTTCCTGCATTTGCCTTTAGAGTTTCGAGGAGTACGAACTGTCAACCTGCTCTCCTCTGAAAGCTGGAGACGTCCCGGTCAGGTGTCAACGACCCACGTCTCAGCTGGGATCATAGTAAAGCCTTACTTTGATCCATTCACTCTCCTTTCTGAAGAATTTGTTTTCTAAAGTTTTATTTTGAAAGTTCAACCAGTGCGATTGGAGTCTGTTCCTGCCGGTGAAACGCGTGCTCCCGCTCGTCTGACCCAGTCATACACGCACGAAGTCATCTGGACGCTCACTGGACCACACAGTCCGTTAGTGTCCACAAACTTCTCAGTCCTCACCTCGCAAGACGTCTCGTCACCAGGTAAAGAGGCTTGTTTGTATGCTGCACGTGTGAGAAGCCCAGCTAAGATCCGTATGGGAAAGCTTGCCACCCTGGTTGTTTTCAAAATAATTAACTTTAGCTTAACTTAGCTCCAGAACTCCTTCCTCCTATTTCTTATTTTTCATAAGCTATTAATCTGTCAAGTTTTGTGCCAACAGTTAAGTTTTAATTGTCTGTTTGTTTTAATTTGAATTCTTGTCAACGTAGTTATTAAATCAGAGCTAATATCGATACAAATGTTAATGTAATTCTTGTGATAGTTTCAATAAAAGGTCTATTCTTTTGGTAGACCAACATAAATTGAAGTCTAAGCGTGAAATTACATTTCTGGCTAATCACATCGTTAGATTTGTTGATTTATTCTGAAAAAGTTGAGACCCCGTGAACTTGGTGGCAAGTTTGTGCAGATAAAAGTCTGCTCATACCTGCACGTCTAAACTATAGGTAAGTCAGTAAACTGACAAATAACTCCTATATTGTTACATTTATTGGTGGCCCGTGACGGTCTTCTGAAAGATTAAATTGATAAGTTGTTTTTGTAGCTTATTTTTGTTACGGTGTTGTTGGCATTAGTTTTGCATCCTGGTTTTGGTCTTATAAGAATAGTTCTGGCTGGTGGAGTGTCCGGGAGTTGCTGATCGTGGCATTGTCTGGATTATTTTGCCGATAGAATTATTTTGTATTTCACATTTCAACGTCTGTTTGAAGCTGCTGAGTGATAAATGTTTTGTCTGTGCTTGTGAGACGTTTCATTACGTGTCGCACGCTGCATGCATTGTTCATTTTGTGACCGCCGTGTCACCACTGTTTCATTCTATTACATCTGCGATTTATTGTTGAAGGTCTGTTTCACACGTTTGCTGCTCAATTTTACCTAATCTGTTACAACGTGTTGTTTGCCGAGGTTCGGGAAAACCCACTCAGCTGGGACCGGATGTATTCCGGTTCCGTTTGACGTAAAGTCCGTTGTTTGTACACAGTTAGAGTGCTGCCTCCCCTGGGGGCGTGAGGGTTAGCTTGGTTGTGTTTCAGCTCATTGACAGTATTTTCTGCGGTGTAAAAATACGTTTATTTTGTGGAAGAGAGTCCAGTACTTTGAGCCGAGCTATAATGCTAAACGGTACCGAGACAAGATGGCTGCTTAAAACGCTGTGATTGGTCCATTGTGTGTCGCGTTCAAGAACGTTGGTTTCTGTAGACTCTGGTTGTCAGATTCATTTTTGCACACATTTCTAACAGTTTATTTGTTTTGTTTGAGTTCTATGCACGTGATATCGTCGAAGACTGGCTTAACCGCGGTGTTTTGCGATATTTATGACTGTTTTAGGACGTTAAAAAGTCCGTTCCTCGCTGGAGTTCAAAAGACCGCAGGTCCGTGAACGCACCGCTCGAACGGCACGTCGCTTGTGGGCGGCGTTAGGTTTGGAAGACACAATTTCCCATGAACACTTGGGTTTTAGAACTACAGTTCTGTCTTCGCTGTGATTGGTCGATTACGCTGTATGTGTTGACGCATGCGCAGTGGGTGAAGCCCCGCTCCTCGTCACTTTCACTTCACAGCTTATCTCAGACGAGTTTCCGTGCTTGTTTGTCCATTACTGTCATTAAAAAGACTGTTTAATCGCGGTGTTTTTGAGATTTTAATGGGTGGATTGAGCCGGTTGCTCTGAAAAACTGCCGATCGCCATGTGACCAGGTCACGTGACACCGATTTTGCCGGTTTTATGAGGACCGACCTTATTTCTTTAAACGCAGTTTAAAGGGTTTCACAGTCAACCGATTTTGCTCACATGATTTCGTTTTGTGAGCCTGGGTTCTAGAGCTTATCACGTTACGCTTTAGATCTGTCTGATTGATGCTTTTCATCCGTGTTGGATGTCTGTGTGGGCTGAAAGCTACGGCTGCGCTCACTGGTGATAACAGCGCCTCTATAGCGGTCAGATAGAGAGATTACAGTCGCTGTGATAAACTCACTTCCAGCGCTGTGCCCCCTGCTGGTTACATTGAAAGACGCAGTCTTCAGGTAATTTGTACATGCTGACTGTTCCCGTTTCAGAAGAGGAACATTTTTGAGGATATTGTACTCACAGCACACTTTATTTTGATTTTCACATAAAATCAAATGTTGATGGCAGAACAGTTACACAGATTTAATACAGACATGTCTGTTGTTGATAAAATTTGACACTTTTATCATTGATTCTGTGCAAAACAAACTGTTTTTATTTTTATTTTAAACTGCAAGTTTAAAATAACACACATGAGGCTTCTTTTGTTTTGATTTTCACAAAAATCTCACAACGACAGCCGTTTTTGTTTGACCTTGTCACAGGTCGACAAATTACTAAACATCACTGACTTTTATTTCATTTAACATCTTGGATGTTTTCTGAGCAGCTCATACACTTTGCATATTTGCAAGCTGCGATATGAGACCCACTTTATTTGATTTTTCACAGAACATCAGTACACAGATGGACGTTCAAACAGGTGAACCACCTGAGGGGGGCTCCTCTCCTATCTATCCTAGATGGATGGATGGGGGCCTTGGGATTCCTGCCCGTGCTCCCCGCATTTTGGGGGAATCTGCCTTTTCGTATGCTAATTACTTAGCTGCTAGGAACGTCCATCAGGATAAGTGGGAAAATCCCCTGTCATTCTACGACAGGCTAATCTCGGTCTACTCCGGGGGCAAAACTATTCCTGGACTAGAGGAAAATATGGAGTTTAAACGTCTTTTCATTATGAATCTTATGCCTTTTCAAATGAAATGTGTTCATTTCAAGGTTGATTGCAAAAAAGATTCTATGGAAGTGATAAGACAATATGCTGCGTCAGTTTTTGAGGCCGAAATACAACCTAGGATACCATCAGAGGGTTGTACAGGTCAAAAGGTCACATCCCACTCGCAGGAAGTAGTAGAGGTTCCCTCTCCTTCAAAGTGCGAGAGGTCACAGGTTTTTCATAATAACATACATCAGCATGGTGCTACGAGCTGTAGGAGTTCTGAACCCCCTGCCCCTCAGGTTGAAAACCTTGAGAGGAGCAGAGAACCACACAAGGTAGGTGTTCGCCCTCCAGATGAACCCAGATGGTCCGGATCGAACCAAAAGAGTTCTCTCATGGATCTCACTGTGGGTGAACTTCGAGAGATGTTGATGTCTGGGTACCGTGACCCTTTGAAAAGTGGTCTGTCCCGACATGTGCTCCCGAGAAGCGGCCCTCCTGCCCCTGCCCCGCTCGAGACATGCAATGAGTCACACATGCTCCAGATTATGGAAACGGCGCCTCCGCGCGAGGACGTGACTGAGGTTGTGGTTTGTTTGTCAAATGATTTGAATGTTACAGTGGTTGACCAAGCTGAGACAACGTGTGACGTTGTCCTTGATGATAACACAAACAACGTTGTTCAACCTGACGAAGCGACGCGCAGCACTGCCTTTTGCAACAACTCAGTGCACACAGTTGACATCAACAACGTCAACACTGACATGAATGCTGACGGCAAACAAATTGCTGATGATCAGCGTACTAAAAGTCCAGATGCTGACAGCAAACAAATTGCTGAGAATCCACATCCTGAAGGTCATGAGGCAGACAGCCATCATGATGCTGACAGCGACGACGATTACACAGACAGAGTCACACGTACACAGACACGTGTGGAAAAACCTGAACGGTTTCTGTGTCACTTTGTAAGAAGGGGTAAAGCTAAGAGAGCTTACCTCCCACTCACATTGGAAGGGGTCCTAGAGCAAGAAGCGCTCCTGGTTAGCGGCTCAGACGTGTCTACCATGTCAGCCGAACTGTTTGAGGAGCTAAGGACCGCCGCTAACGATGTTGGCAGGCAAATACCCTTTGTGAAATACACTTATGGTGAGCAACAAGGCCTCGCAAAGACGAGTACAACCCTAATAGCCATGGTTCACATGCAGATTGGCGAGATGTCACTATACCACCCGGTATATGTGTCTGAACTTGACTCACTCCAGACTCCATTTGTGGTTGGCCAAGATTTTATAAATCGCTTTGAAGCGATTATAAATTATGGCAATCAGACAATGTGGACCACAGTGAGCAGTCCACTGCCAATCGTGGTACCTCCTCAAGGTCAGGACACTGACTGTGTAACAACTGGTACCGCTGAGGTCACATGGGATTCCCCAACCGAGACCACAGACCCGGTAAGTGAACCTTCAACTACAGATGAGACAGAGGAGACTCAACAGGTGGACCAGACTCTGGCCCATCACAAGGACCTCCTCTGCGAGCTGACACCTTCAGCACTCCCTGACCACTTCCTACCACAGGTAGATGAAGGTGTGGAGATCCAAGGGTCCCACACCGATGACGCTGTACTGTCCTGTGGGACAGGTAATTCGGCAGACAACCAAGCTTTCAGTGAAGTCTTGGTTCAAGGACATCTGAGCCCACATGGCGACAGTCTACTACACGCTGACAGTCACTTGGACTTCATTGTTACAGATTTTGAGGACCCCTCCTCAAACAAAAGGGGGGCAGACTCACACTTCCTACCACAGGTAGAGGACGGTGTAGAGATCCAAGGATCACACACCGAGAACGCTGTGCTGTCCTCTGGGACAGGTAATTCAGTCATCAGCCAAGCTTTCTATGAAACCTTGGTTCAAGAGCATTTGAATCTAGAACTACTCAGAGATGACATAGTTCTTACAGACTCAAAGAGCACCTCTTCATTCATGAAGTGGGAAGACATACATCACAACGACAGAGACACGCCTGCGACGGCGCCGACAGTTGTGACACACCTGCATTACGCAGAAAGAGGTAAACGTACAGAGGTACGTTGGCCGAGACCTATAAGGTTCCTGTACAAGGTTCCCCATAAACTGCGCGAACAGCTTAAACTAAACAATGGCATCCTAACTCGTGCCCATGGACGGACGTCCACACCCGTGTGCTTGGTCCCTCATGACCACAGGGGGGTGATGTTAGGCCATGCCCATGTCAAGGACAAAGATTTCAATAACCCCACAAACGACAAAGATCTCGCAAACTCACAGACTTCATGGGAAAAGAAGGTCGTCCAAGCACAGGATAGTAAATAAACTAAACAGTTTAAACTATTCTAGTTGCGAAAAGAAACCGTTCCAACTAGAACTTAGAAACGCTAAGCATAAAACCCACAACAAAAACTAACCTTAACAACCGTTTAAATCTGCAGGATTTAATTGACATCGGTTATAAAGCTAAGAACTGTTTTTCTTGTGTGTGACGTTGGAATCTGACGACCAGAGTGAGTTTGACGTAGTGAAACGTTGTTTTTAGTTGCTTGATTGCTACTTTTGTTGTTATTGAAGTTGTTATTGTTTTCTGAACACTCCCAGCCAATAGAGGTTTTGATTGTTGATAAGTTGAAGACTTAAATGGATTTTAACTATGCCAACATGCTGTTCATTTTGTTAAAGATCTCAATCTTTGAAAAGTCATTGTAGATTAATACTACTTAAGGTACTATAATCTACACTGATCTCCCAATCATTTAGGTAGAACCGTTTCGATCGTTTCTATTCTAGATCTATTCATTTTGATGAGTCTCGCCATAGACTTCAAAATTTATAGGGAATACCAAATCTTGCGTCGTTCGTCTAAAAGACAACAGACATTTAGACCAAACTAGTTTTCATTTTTTTTTTTAGTTTAACCTAAACTAAATAATGAATGGAGGAATAGTTTGAATGAAGAGGCCTTCGTTACAGAAGCCCTCCACATTTCTATAGGTATAGATCCCTATTTCTGATTTTTACAGCATTGATCCACCCCTTAATTGGTAATTGTAGCTGATCTAATCCATGATAGCTTACATACCAGGTGCATATAGGTAAGGCTTAATGTAGAATCCCAATCATAAGCCCACCTAAAACCACATAATTGCATGACACATTGAACCAGGGTGGCACCGACTGGAAGCCATCCAGCCTGCAACCTTCGATGTGGGGACCTGCTGATCCAACGTTGGTCTTCAACCTTCATCCAAGGCCCGCCTCCTCTGCTTCAATCGAGGGATCCCCTCTACATGCTGATTAAATTCCATTCTTGCTGATGAAATCAATAACCCCCATCGTTGTGGATTTACCGTTGTGGATTATAAGACTTTGTTTTCCAAGGGATCACAGACTCAGTTTTCCATGGGTTAACAGACTTTGTTTTCCAAAGGATTGAAAGCTTACCGCAAAGGGATTACCTACGAACAGTATGGAATTTCCAAAAACATTATGGGAGTATAATTTTGAACTTTTTTTTGACTTTTTTTTTTCCACTTGCTGGATTACATAGAGGTCAGAGACATTCGGTGGTATCCTTTCGTGTTGGAACTCATCCCCAAGGACAGGCGATGACTTCCAAAAAGGGGGACTGTAGTGATATAGGCCTCTGTCTTGACCTTCAAGTACACCTCTCCACATCTCTCTGAAACTCTAAGTGTTACACCTTCATGGACACTTATATATTTTAACAAGTATTATGAATTAATGGACACTAATTAATCAGATTGAACTTTCTCTTTAATGTGTGTTAATTCAGAATTGATCTACAGTATATTTTTGTCATTTTTAATGATGATCTGTTACTTTCATGAGCTTTGACCTTCTGCTGGTTTTATTTCTGCAAAAGCAAGCAAGACTCTCGCTAAGACACAGTTCAGGGTAAACTGTTAGCTGTTCAGCTTCCGTCTCTGTTTTGTCTGTGAAAGTAGACATAACATTAGCTGTGTTCACAGGCAGGCCATCTGGCTGTTTATGTAAACAGTTTTCCTGTTGTCCGTCAAGAGACTTCCTGCCTATGGGATCATACTTCCATCTTTTATTTTGTTATAACCAGCCAATAGTTATTCAGGAGGTGGTTCAGATCCCGCCTCCCTATAAATGGGCACTTCCTGCATTTGCCTTTAGAGTTTCGAGGAGTACGAACTGTCAACCTGCTCTCCTCTCTGAAAGCTGGAGACGTCCCGGTCAGGTGTCAACGACCCACGTCTCAGCTGGGATCATAGTAAAGCCTTACTTTGATCCATTCACTCTCCTTTCTGAAGAATTTGTTTTCTAAAGTTTTATTTTGAAAGTTCAACCAGTGCGATTGGAGTCTGTTCCTGCCGGTGAACGCGTGCTCCCGCTCGTCTGACCCAGTCATACACGCACGAAGTCATCTGGACGCTCACTGGACCACACAGTCCGTTAGTGTCCACAAACTTCTCAGTCCTCACCTCGCAAGACGTCTCGTCACCAGGTAAAGAGGCTTGTTTGTATGCTGCACGTGTGAGAAGCCCAGCTAAGATCCGTATGGGAAAGCTTGCCACCCTGGTTGTTTTCAAAATAATTAACTTTAGCTTAACTTAGCTCCAGAACTCCTTCCTCCTATTTCTTATTTTTCATAAGCTATTAATCTGTCAAGTTTTGTGCCAACAGTTAAGTTTTAATTGTCTGTTTGTTTTAATTTGAATTCTTGTCAACGTAGTTATTAAATCAGAGCTAATATCGATACAAATGTTAATGTAATTCTTGTGATAGTTTCAATAAAAGGTCTATTCTTTTGGTAGACCAACATAAATTGAAGTCTAAGCGTGAAATTACATTTCTGGCTAATCACATCGTTAGATTTGTTGATTTATTCTGAAAAAGTTGAGACCCCGTGAACTTGGTGGCAAGTTTGTGCAGATAAAAGTCTGCTCATACCTGCACGTCTAAACTATAGGTAAGTCAGAAAACTGACAAATAACTCCTATATTGTTACAATACTATGACATGTTATTAAATTGACCGCTGAAGCGCATTAGAAGTTTTCATCAACTCACCATCTGGGGGTGGGCTCTCTGCTGACATGACTTCCTGTTGCTGTGTGATTGGTGGTGGTCTCTTTCTGAGGGAGCTCCGCCCATCAGTACTGCGTTGCATTTCAGCCAGCCTCTTCACTGCCAGCATCAGCTTCTTCTGGTGACCTTCAACAGAGGAAAATTAGAGATTAGCTTAACTAATCAAGATACACTGACATCTCCCGCTACCCAGAATGCATAGCAACAATATTTGCCATAACGTCAGAATGCATCACTGGACTAATACATTTATATTTTACCAAGTTTGGTGATGCCTATTTCCTGTAGGTCTTCCCAGGTGATGTCCGTGATAAAATCGATGTTTTCGTAGCCGTTCTGCACCAACACTTGATGGTACTGGCTTAGACCAATCGCAGACAACCACTCTCCGAGGCTGTTCTGTAGGAGCACCACAAAGAAAAATGTCTGTTCACAAAGTTCAGAAGTGGCAAACCATGACAGACCGGGCAGGGTAGAAGTGTACATTTACATGTTAATTTGTGTCTCATGCCTTTTCAAAAAATAAATCAATAATAATAAAAGACTACAAGCAGTATGCCAATAACCTTCATCGGTGAGGGATTTAAACAAAGAGTGCTTGTTGTTTTTGAGTGTTTGAGTATTTTTCTTTACTGGAACTGAACAGCGAATGGAAGTAAACCCTAATATTTTTGGTGCAAGATATTTAAGTGAGTAGAAGTTACACTGTGCTTAGAAGAACAGAGGTAGTTTTTTTTTTTTTGCTTGTCCAAGGCGGCGCAGAGGGACGTATCCTGGTGAGCCGAGGGAGCAGTTTAATCCACCACCAAGTGCAATAGCAAAGCCAGGGGGAGGCCAATGGAGGCCTTGAACGCCATAAACTACGGTAATCTCCGGCCACCCCACTATCCATGCCAATTGTTTGAGGAAACCCTACTTTCAAGCAATACAAAAACTAGAAAACATGGTTTCCTCAAATGTTAGCTGTGGCCAGTTTCAATATACATGTACAGTAGTCCCTCGTTACATCGCGGTTCGTTTTTCGCGGACTCGCTCTATCGCGTTTTTTCAAAGTAAGATTGGACGACACACAACTGAATGATGGATGAGCCATGGGTTGTTTATTTAAAACAAATGATTTAGCACCTGTGTGCAGCACACAAGTGCAGGGGGATGCTCCCTCCTGCATTTCTCCTCCGTGCTGCAGCAGCTTTGTGAAGGGTTAACCCTTTGTTGTCCAGATGCACCGATAGACTTTTGTCTTTCAACTTAAAATTCAAAGTATCACATCGTAAATCGTCTCAGTCACAAAACATAAACGTGTTAAAAGTTATTTTTAATTATTTTAGAACTTCTATGTTCAGTTGTTTCAGTGTAATTGGTCAAGAAATACATTTCTGCTCCGTGCTGCAGAGCTGAAGCTGTGTGACATCACTTTGATGTCCTGCTGCACTTCTCTTCTCTTTAATTTAAATTTAAATACTTTAACATTTTAAATAAGCAATCCATGCTGCATGGATTGTTTATTTAAAATGTTACAGTAATTAAATTTAAATAGTTTATTTAAGGAGGGAGATTGGCAGTAACAGGTGATGAGTGTGATTACAGCTTGGCACATTTCAAGTTTACTGAACTTAAACTACAGTATTTCACAGTTTTTCACTTATCATGGGGGGCAGGGTACAGAACCCCCACAATATACAAGGGACTACTGTATAGGGCGACCCGTGTGATCATGGAGTGACCTAAATTTTAAACATGACCTTTCCTACGTCTACTGTACTGTATATGCAGCCACAAACCAAAAGAGTCTGTATCTCACTTACTGTATTTTTCAAGTTATTGAACTCACAAGATGAACCAGATGGAAGGATGGGTGGATGGAAGCTATTTCCAAGTCCCGTCTTTCCTCCACAACAGGAGACCAAAAAAGTATACAAGACTTGATTTTTTAAAATTCAAGTACAGTAATAGAAACTGTAAATTCAACTGCAAGCAGATTTGAAAGAGGTGCAAGCCCACCAATAATGCAACACTCAATCACTGTGGACCAGGGGGAAGGGAACTGGTGACAGCTCAGAAAACACATGGGTCTGATACACAATTAGGTAATATGGGGCAGGAATAATACCAGTTATAAGTTATTAATTTAATAACATTAATAACTTATAACTGGTATTATTCCAGTATCCCAAGTAGAGAGGATTTGCAGCAATGCTACTTTAATGTCAGTATGGTAATCATACACGAATAACTCCACAACTTTTGAATATCAAATTTAACATGTTGTAAAATCATCTCTTATGAGATAAACTATAAAAGAAACAAGACACAATGGCCCTCATTCACGAAAATATTCGTATTTTTATCCTAAATTTCTCCTACTTTTGTTCGTACGAAGCGTTCGTACGAACATGCCACGTCAGATTCAACAAAGTCTTCTATCCACAGGAAACGTGTGTAAACGGGTTGCGTAAAGTTGATGAATCCCACCTGTTCCATCCACCTGCGCGTGCTCGCGGAGAGGTCATTTACATAATTCCCACCCCTCAAAACACCATATAAGGCCACGTTTCCTGCCTTTTGACAGCAGGAAGTGTCCATTCATTCTAAATCAAGAAGTAAAAAGAAGACTTCACGCGTTCGGAGATTGAAGTTCTGCTCTGCACCGCTACCCCCCCCCACCCCCCGCAAGTGTCGGATGGTCAAATATCTTTAATTTTAGTGTACTGTGTTACATTATAGTTTCACTTATTCAGAAGAGCTGTGGCGCACCGCTACCCCCCACCCCCCGCAAGTGTCGGATGTGTTTTTGAACAGAAGCATTTTAAAATGTCTCGAAACTACAGTTAACTTCATATTAATATTGTAGTGCATATGTTTTGTCTCCCGTGGGTCGTACAGTATCAGAAATCAAGAATAAATGGTTTGATCTGAAAATGGCTTCAAACAAACGTCTCGCCGCAGCACGGACAGGAGGAGATCAAGGAATAGTCTGAGATGGTGGACAATAAATGCCACGCTGCAAGACGCGTGCCAACATGTTTTGCAGCACAAATGAGTCATGCGCGCTCCTCCTGGTCAGCGCGCAACCACATTCTGCAGGTTATATTTCGAATCAGATATAATAATCTATTGCTCCGATGGTGTTTGGCACAGCAGTCCAGCAATAGCATGAAAATCAGTCTTAATTCGTACTTGTTCTGCGGCGGTGTATGGGAATTTTATGTACCTGGGTGTTAATATGAGGAGCGGCTTTGATGACCAAGGGGAGCGCACGACTCACTGAAGCCTGCGCGACACACCAGACAAATTAAACTTAAAATTATAATTCTAATTCAAACAGAATAACCTATTGTCAAGAATAATTATGGTGCGTGATTTTTTTAAACCCAAAATATTTTCTAAATAACGAAATATGAAGTTATTCGTGGAGAAGATCCGTCTGGATGACAGCAGACTGACGCTCCTAAATTATACGACAGGTCCGGACCACTCGTAAATTTTGTTCGTATCTGAAAAAAATCGTAGGATACGAAAACATTGTTGAATGCCACAAATGATCCTAAATCACTCGTACGCACAGTTTAAGAACAAATCTGTGCGTACGAACGGTTCGTGAATGAGGGCCAATGACTTGCTGTGTACTTGTACAATATTCTGAATATTCTTAAAAATTTATCATTTAACCGTTGTCCAAAAGATACAAATAAAAGAAATTAAAAGTCTCAGTGTTTACTATTACACTGTACAGTACTGTATCTACATATGTAAATTCCTGAGGTACTAGTCCTATGGTCATTGGAACAGCCTTGGGTTAACTGGAAAATTGGGAATTTTAAATATAGTAGATGTCATTTCCTGTGTTCTGGTGTATTTTACAAATGTTAATTACAGTAGATTAACATGAAACAAAATATGTAAACCCTGTTATTATTGACATCTCTGACTGCAGAGCGTTCTTAATGCAACACCGCTGCAGCTCTGCAGGTAAGGGGAGTTCACTTCAGGAGAAATTGAGGATGCTGATTGGTCAGTTGCTGATGTGCCTACTGGATTGATTGACAGGTGGGTTGAGGATCTGACTACTGAAAAAAAATATACAGTATAGATTTTACTGGCCCGTTTAAGACTGTTGTAATTTATTCCTTATTTAGTCAATATTTATTTATTCAATATTTTTGGTGAATCTAAGGTGGGGACAGTCTATGTTGAAGTGCAGACAGAGCAACTCGTCCTCAGTCTGTCCACATGTGCACCTGCATCCTCAGACCATACTGTGGATAAAGCACCTGCGGCTTCTCAGTAAAATGATCAGAAGGCTTTTGTAGGTGTCCACCCTGGAACAACAAGCACAGCTGTTTTTTTTGGCCACACTTAGAAAAAAACTTCTTAATATTTAATGCTTTACCACTGGCTTAGAAAAGAGTTGCTCTCAATCCTCCTGCTCAATCAGAGAAACATCCTGGTCACTCTGGCTTCAAATACTCTGAGTGCAGACAAACAGCTTTATGAGGCGAGATCATCGTCTCTTTTACGCAGGTCAGATAACTCCTGCAGTGATTCACGCATCAGATTGTTCACAAAAGCACAGGAACTCATGCATAGTGCAAAATGTGTAATTATATTTTAGTGTTTTTTAATCAAATTGTCCATGACTTTAACATTTGGGGCAGAGATTTTTTTAAAAGCAGAAATGGAAATGTGAAGGAACAGCTCTGATGTCATATTAGGAAGCTTGTTATGTTTAAAATGAGTGTTTATATAATTATTTTCAGATTGCATATCCGATATATGTAGGTTTTATTCATTCAAGGCTGTCATATTTGTTCATACCTTTATTATTATTGTGCCTGAGAGTTACTGGATTCAAGCAAACAGTTACCGGAACGCACCCTGTCAAAATAAGAAAGTTCCCGGATTCTGTTCCGGCAGGATCCGGCTCATATTAATTCCTGCAATGCAGGCATTGAAAGCTCAATGGTATAAATCTAGACCAACACATGCAAACTCAGTTTATCTGAGCTGAAAGGGAAAAAAAGGCCAAATATATCTCCAATAATAGTTGTTGGTTTTTTATTTTATTTATTTATTTACTTTTGCCACCGTGTTTCCCTAATTACAAATTGTGTGTGCATGTGTGTGTATGTGTGCGTGTGTGTGTGTTTAACTCACAGGTTTCTGCTCAGGAAGCCACTCTGTGACACTAAGCTTGTTAATCTCTGATGTCATCTTCTTTCTGTGGCCTGGTTTAGTTATTCCAATTGCTGTCAGATCCTACACACAAGCAAACACACATCTTAGAACGACACCACGGTGGGATTTTCTTCCACATGTGCAGTAGAATCTCTCCTAGTGCCCAGCAGTGTGTCTGTGTCCATCACTCACACATTCACACTCAGACACACACACACACACCGAAAGTGAAAACTTGCAAGACAAAAGACAACATGACACTTGATGAAAGCTTCTGCCAGTCGAGGAGAAAAAAAGATGCAAATGTCTCAAAATCAAAAGAAAAGCAAAATAAAACAGAAGCAAACATCTGTAATGAGAGGAAGCATCTAAAAATGGTGTTAGGTTGATTCTTCTAAAAATTTTTTTACAATTTAATCTGAATTTTCTAATAACTAAACCTGTCATTAAAAAAAGTTCAAGAGCAGACAATATTTTTACGATTGTATTAATAAAAAGTGTGTTTTGTGTTATTGTTAAGTCTGTAGAACTCACAAATAGTGTTGTGGACACACACACACACACACACGCACACACACACACACACACACACAGGTTTGTTGTTCTATGTTTGTGGGGCCATTGCATTGACTTCCATTCATTTTTCATTCATTTCTATAGCCTAACCCTGACCTTTACCCTAAACCTAACCATTACCAATGCATACCTTACCCTAAACTTAACACATCCTCAATTCACACCTTAGTCCTAAACCTAACCCCTAACCCACCAACGGGACTTCTTCTTATGGGGCCCGGGCTTTGGGCCCCATAAGAAGCAGTTGGTCCTCACAATTTGGTATAACTCAGAAAAATGGGCCTAACAAAGTAACATAAACAAGGACACACACACACACACACACACACACATGCACAACTGGTTACATAACTTATGTGTACATGTAGCAATACACAAACAAGTTTACAGGTGTGTGTGTTTTTAAAGGAGTTGTATTTAGTCAGTGCAGGCTTGGACTCTTCTGCATGCATAAACGGTGCCAAAACATAAATAAATGATAAACGGTGGAAATTATTTGTATGGTGTGAGCGAAGCAGCACTTCAGCCTAGTTGGTGAGACGAAGGCAGCAGGAGGAGTGTTGGAGGTGATGGAGGAGTCAGGAGGTCGATCTGTTTCTCTTCCGGCTGTGAGTTGACAGATTCATGATTTCAGTGTGTTTGACTGTCATGGCTCAACGGTATGGAAGCGGTTATGTCTCATATTTAAAACTAAAATGGATTAGCAGAAATGCTTTTTCATTTCAAAGTCAAGCAGCATTTTTTGACTCATAAATTTAAAATGAATAATCCAAACTGCATTTTCATTTTCTTCTTCGAGACTGCTCAATTTGTAAATTAATTAAAATGATAAATAAAATATCATTTAACATTTAATTTTCAAAATATGTCCTAGTAAAAAGGGACCAAAATTCATTTTGAAATGTCAATTTTGAAAATTAAAATGAAATAGCAGAAATGCTTTTCCATTTCAAAGTCAAGCTGCCTTTTTTGTCTCATAAATAAAATTTAAATTAAATCATTTTCATTTTCTAAATCAAGACTGCTCATTTTGTAGCAGAGCTCCAGAGGAAACTAAGAACAATTTGCATTTTCATTTTCACTCTCAACCGTGCTCAAAGTGTAACATTAATCAATCTCAGTTGGCAATTCCAATTGGCTGCTTCACAACGCCCACTGAATCACTGATTGGCTGTTTTAGTAGCAGGCGGAGTTTTAGACAGGAAAGTGTCCTGCTGCCGATACTTGGTTAAACAGATGTCTCCCTCCAGTGCACGTGCACACACAGCTGCTCCGTTGCAGAGGCTGCAAAGATATACAGTATATGTTAGTGTTACTGAGTTTAATTTCTGTTAATAACTGATTACAAATCAGCGTCTTTTACACGAGCGTAGCCAGGATTTTCCAAGGGGCTATTCCTTAAATGCAAAACTGGAACTGCATTATGTAACATATCTGGTGGTCCAGTGGTTAGTGCATTGAGTTTCAGTTCCAAGCCTTTTCTTGACGTGAGTTTGAATCCCACTCGGGACAACATATTTTACGTTCGTCTTTTATTGGAGAAAAAAAAGAAGGAGTTTGTGTTAACCACAGGCATAAACACAAACTCCTTCTTTTTTTTCTCCAATAAAAGACGAACGTAAAATATGTTGTCCCGAGTGGGATTCGAACTCACGTCAAGAAAAGGCTTGGAACTGAAACTCAATGCACTAACCACTGGACCACCAGATATGTTACATAATGCAGTTCCAGTTTTGCATTTAAGGAATAGCCCCTTGGAAAATCCTGGCTACGCTCGTGTAAAAGACGCTGATTTGTAATCAGTTATTAACAGAAATTAAACTCAGTAACACTAACATATACTGTATATCTTTGCAGCCTCTGCAACGGAGCAGCTGTGTGTGCACGTGCACTGGAGGGAGACATCTGTTTAACCAAGTATCGGCAGCAGGACACTTTCCTGTCTAAAACTCCGCCTGCTGCTAAAACAGCCAATCAGTGATTCAGTGGGCGTTGTGAAGCAGCCAATTGGAATTGCCAACTGAGATTGATTAATGTTACACTTTGAGCACGGTTGAGAGTGAAAATGAAAATGCAAATTGTTCTTAGTTTCCTCTGGAGCTCTGCTACAAAATGAGCAGTCTTGATTTAGAAAATGAAAATGATTTAATTTAAATTTTATTTATGAGACAAAAAAGGCAGCTTGACTTTGAAATTAAAAAGCATTTCTGCTATTTCATTTTAATTTTCAAAATTGACATTTCAAAATGAATTTTGGTCACTTTTTACTGGGACATGTTTTGAAAATTAAATGTTAAACGTTATTTTATTTATCTTTTTAATTAATTTACACAATGAGCAGTCTTGATTTAGAAAATGAAAATGATTTAATTTAAATTTTATTTATGAGACAAAAAAGGCAGCTTGACTTTGAAATGGAAAAGCATTTCTGCTATTTCATTTTAATTTTCAAAATTGACATTTCAAAATGAATTTTGGTCCCTTTTTACTAGGACATATTTTGAAAATTAAATGTTAAATGATATTTTATTTATCATTTTAATTAATTTACAAATTGAGCAGTCTCGAAGAAGAAAATGAAAATGCAGTTTGGATTATTCATTTTAAATTTTATTTATGAGTCAAAAAATGCTGCTTGACTTTGAAATGAAAAAGCATTTCTGCTAATCCCTTTTAATTTTAAATATGAGACACAATGGCTTCCATACAACGGGGGCAATGTAGAATATTCACAAGTTAGAAAATATAATTTGTTAACTTTATAGTTTAAACTAGAACTAATCTCATTTTATTGTTTTCTTTTGTAATTTAACCCATTTTCTTCTTCAGGCCCCAGTACTTTCTTT
>JBBPBX010023455.1:7500-40522 GCA_038048925.1 Garcialebias charrua | reverse complement strand
GAGACATTACAGACACGTTAAAGACATGTTAAAAAAGAGACGTTACAGACACGTTAAAGACACGTTAAAAAAGAGACGTTATAGACACGTTAAAGACACGTTAAGAGACGTTACAGACACGTTAAAGACATGTTAAAAAAGAGACATTACAGACACGTTAAAGACATGTTAAAGAAGAGACATTACAGACACGTTAAAGACATGTTAAAGAAGAGACATTACAGACACGTTAAAGACATGTTAAAAAAGAGACATTACAGACACGTTAAAGACATGTTAAAAAAGAGACATTACAGACACGTTAAAGACATGTTAAAACAGAGACATTACAGACACGTTAAAGACATGTTAAAAAAGAGACATTACAGACACGTTAAAGACATGTTAAAAAAGAGACATTACAGACACGTTAAAGACATGTTAAAACAGAGACATTACAGACACGTTAAAGACTTTTAAAAAAAAGAGACCTTACAGACACGTTAAAGACACGTTAAAAAAGAGACGTTAAAGAAACGTTAAAAAAGAGACGTTACAGACATGTTAGACACGTTAAAGACACGTTAAAAAAGAGATGTTACAGACACGTTAAAGACACGTTAAAAAAGAGACGTTACAGACACGTTACAGACACGTTAAAGACACGTTAAGAGACGTTACAGACACGTTAAAAAAGAGACGTTACAGACACGTTAAAGACACGTTAAAAAAGAGACGTTACAGACACGTTAAAGACATGTTAAAAGAGATGTTACAGACACGTTAAAGACATGTTAAAAAAGAGACGTTACAGACACGTTAAAGACATGTTAAAAAAGAGACGTTACAGACATGTTAAAAAAGAGACGTTACAGACACGCTACAGACACGTTAAAAAAGAGATGTTACAGACACGTTAAAGACACGTTAAAAAAGAGACGTTACAGACATGTTAAAAGATACGTTAAAAAAGAGATGTTACAGACACGTTAAAGACACGTTAAAAAAGACGTAACAGACACGTTAAAGACATGTTAAAAAAGAGAGTTACAGACATGTTAAAGACATGTTGAAAAAGAGATGTTACAGACACGCTAAAGACACGTTAAAAGGGACGTTACAGACACGTTAAAGACATGTTAAAAAAGAGATGTTACAGACATGTTAAAGACACGTTAAAAGAGACGTTACAGACACGTTAAAGACATGTTAAAAAAGAGACGTTACAGACATGTTAAAGACATGTTGAAAAACAGACGTTACAGACACGTTAAAGACACGTTAAAGATACGTTAAAAAAGAGACATTACAGACACGTTACAGACACGTTAAAGACGTTAAAGACACGTTATGGACACGTTAAAGACACGTTTAAGACATGTTAAAGATATGTTACAGACACGTTAAAGACACGTTACGGACACGTTAAAGACACGTTACAGACACGTTAAAGACACGTTAAAGACACGTTACAGACATGTTAAAGACACGTTAAAAAAGAGACTTTACAGACACGTTAAAAAAGACATGTTAAAGACACGTTACAGACACATTACAGACACGTTAAAGACACGTTACAGACACGTTAAAGACACGTTACAGACACATTAAAGACATGTTACAGACACGTTAAAGACACGTTACAGACACATTACAGACATGTTAAAGACATGTTACAGACACGTTAAAGTCACGTTAAAGACACGTTACAGACACATTACAGACACATTAAAGACATGTTACAGACACGTTAAAGACACGTTACAGACACATTACAGACACGTTAAAGTCACGTTAAAGACATGTTACAGACACGTTAAAGACACGTTACAGACACGTTACAGACACGTTAAAGACACGCGGTCGTCTCCAACCCAGCTCACTGACACTGCGGCACCGACTGGACGCTCACCCGTGCACTCCAACAGAACCTCTCCGTCGCTCACCCTCCACACGTACGCCTTGTCGTCCTGTCCTCCCGTCACGGCCAGGCTGTTTGTGGCCGGGTCCAGGCTGACGCAGAACACCGAGCCTGGACACGAGACAGGCTGTCAATCAATCAATCAATCCCCTTTATTTTAGCAGGTAGAGCTCGTTGAGATCGAGATCTCTTTCACAAGGTGACCTGGTCAATTGGTCAGCAGCACACCATCCATCCATCCATCCATCCATTTTCTTCCTCTTATCCGGGGTCGGGTCGCGGGGGTAGCAGCCTAAGTAGGGAGGCCCAGACTTCCCTCTCCCCAGCCACTTGGAGCAGCTCCTCTGGGGGAATCCCAAGGCGTTCCCAGGCCAGCCGAGAAACATAGTCCCTCCAGCGTGTCCTGGGTCTTCCTCTGGGTCTCCTCCCGGTGGGACATGCCCGGAACACCTCACCAGGGAGGCGTCCAGGAGGCATCCTAACCAGATGCCCGAGCCACCTCAACTGGCTCCTCTCGATGTGGAGAAGCAGCGGCTCTACTCCGAGTCCCTCCCGGATGACTGAGCTTCTCACCCTATCTCTAAGGGAGAGTCCAGACACCCTGCGGAGAAAACTCATTTCAGCCGCTTGTATCCGAGATCTTGTTCTTTCGGTCATAACCCAAAGCTCATGACCATAGATGAGGGTGGGAACGTAGATCGATCGGTAAATTGAGAGCTTTGCCTTTTGACTCAGCTCTCTCTTCACCACGACAGACCGGTACAGCGCCCGCTTCACTGCGGACGCTGCACCTATCCGCCTATCGATCTCACGCTCCAGTTTTCCCTCATTCGTGAACAAGATCCCGAGATACTTAAACTCCTCCACTTGGGGCAGGACCTCCTCCCCGACCCGGAGAGGGCATGCTACCCTTTTCCGGCTCAAGACCATGGCCTCGGATTTGGAGGAACTGATCCTCATCCCGGCCGCATCACACTCGGCTGCAAACCGCGTCAGCAGCACACGTCACATTGGCAATAGGCATTTGCACTTATCAAAAAGAAAATAAAGAAAACTACAATCACAGTAAACAGATGTTGACAGTTCAAAACCAACAGGATATGACAGATTTCTATATACATTATATACAAAACAAGCAGACAGACCTCGGTTGGGTAAATAAAGTTAAAAAAATCAACAATGACATGTATATTGGATAAGTAATGGTTAGAAACATCTGCAATGGTCAAGTTTCTTGATGACATTTTCTACTACGGTTGACATAAAGGATCCAGGAGAGATGAATGTTGATAGTTTCAGATCTTTCTGTAAGTTGTTCCAGGCTGAGGGGACGGAGAAGCTGAACTCTTTTTCCTAGTTCAGTTCTGACAGGAGGAACTGACAGGAGGACTAAATCGTTAGAGCGCAGGGAGTAATGACTGTGTGATGTTTGTATTAAGGAGGTGAGGTATGACGGGACCAGGTTTAGGAGGGTCTTGTAGATGAAGGATATCCAGTGAGTGTATCTGCGAGTGCTGAGAGATGACCAGCCAGATTTTACGTAAAGCTCACAGTGATGAGTGCGATAACTGGAGTCAGTAATGAACCGAAGGGCACCGTGGTAAATGGAGTCTAAGGACTGTAGGTATTTTGATGCAGCACTCATGTACAGCACGTCACCATAATCTAGTATTGGCATGAATGTTGCAGCTACTAATGTTCTCCTGGCTTTGCATGAGAAGCAGGATTTGTTTCTGAAGAAGAAACCTAGCTTCAGTTTGAGTTTAGTGGCCATTTTGGAGATGTGGGTTTTAAAAGACAGTTCAGTGTCAATGTTGAAACCTAGATATTTGTAGGTGGAGACCATTTCTATTTGTTTTCCCTCTTGGGTTCCAATTTGAGGTGGGTTCTCTGGTTGCAGCTTTCTGTTGGCAAGAACCATGAACTTGCTTTTGTCGGCATTTAGGACCAGTCTAAGTTTTTGCAGCCGTGACTGAATAATATTAAAAGCATCCTGAAGAGAGGTGAAAGCTTGGCTGAGGGAGGAAGAACAGCAATAGATGATGGTGTCATCTGCGTAATAATGGTGGGAAGCATTTGACAGATCACTGCAAAGATCGTTGATATATAAGGAGAAAAGAATGGGACCAAAGACAGAACCCTGTGGCACCCCTTTCGCAACATCTAAGAAAGTAGAGGCTGTGACCCCAGGACAGAGACCGAGGCTCGGACCTGAGGGGCGGGACTTACCCGTGTGCTTGGAGAAGGTGAGCTCGCTGTCATCCTGCTGCGCCTCAGCTTCCATCTCGTCCTCCGTCTCCCAGCCTCCATCATCACCACCACCCTCTGCGTCTTCAAAGCCCACGTCCTCCAGGTCGTCAGCCAGGTCATCTGGAACACAACAGCTGAAGATCAGCAGAGTGCTACAGCAGCTGAAGATCAGCAGAGTGCTACAACAGCTGAAGATCAGCAGAGTGCTACAACAGCTGAAGATCAGCAGAGTGCTACAACAGGTCAACAACAGCTGCTCTGACGTCACCTGGACATGGTTCCGTGTCGTTCAGCTCGATGACTTCAATGATTTCTTCATCTCCGTGGAACTCTATGGCTTCTTCTCCCTCCGCGTTGTTCTCCATCCTGTGAGCCGCAGCAGAACAGTGACGTCACTGTTTCACTGATAAACGTCTGTTTTCACGTTATATTAATGTCTGTCAGCAACTTAAATGTCGGAAAAGTTGTCTGTTCGTGTTTTCTTCACATGTCGCCACCAACTGCTGAGAATCTGACGCATAATGATGACGACAGAGACTTGAGCGACCTTTGGCTGGTCGAAGTGGGCGGGTTTTTTCTCTCCGATTGGCTGAATGAGAGGCTTGCTTTACTGTGATTGGTTGAAAGCTTTAGAAGGAGAAAGCTGATTGGTCGGATGGCCAGAGTGGGGTGGGTCCATCCGCACAACTCTGTTTACGCTACAACCCACTGAATGGCGCTGTTGACCCAATAATATCCAAGTATATCTGATAATTATCAATGTCCGTCTTCTGGAGTGGTCCTCGTTGTGTAATCAATGTCTGATCGGCATCATTCTCCTCTCACTCTTGTGCAAACAGCTGCTTGAAACGATTTCTGTGTTTCCCTCTGACATCAGAGGCCACCTCTTCATCATTTTCCCCACATGGTCCTAAAGTGGCAGTTCCAGGTTTTACACTTAAAGCAACAGTTCGTATCTTTCAAAACGGGGGATTTGTGGAAAAGATATGAACATCTTACCTGCTGCAGGTAGCTCTTTGACGGCCTTCGTTTGATTAAAAAAGAGGCTGTTGTTGGAGAAAATGTTCTCACTTACTCAAAAAGATCCACACTCGACAGCAGGAGAAGATTTTTAGCTGGTATTTACTTGCAAGATCAGATTTTCAAGACAGGTTACACAGATAAACAGGAAGTACGCACATCTATACAGGAAGTACACACATCTATACAGGAAGTACACACATCTATACAGGAAGTACACACATCTATACAGGAAGTACATACATCTATACAGGACGTACACACGAAGACCAGCCACAAGAATCTGCCACGAGCTGCGTGTGCAGCTTGTTTTTATACTTTGGTCAGTTCAATCTCTGCTAACCCATCCATCCATCCATCCATCCATCCATCCATCCATCCATCCATCCATCCATCCATCCATCCATCCATCCATCCATCCATCCATCCATCCATCCATCCATCTATCCATCTATCTATCTATCTATCTATCTATCTATCTATCTATCTATCTATCTATCTATCTATCTATCTATCTATCTATCTATCTATCTATCTATCTATCTATCTATCTATCTATCTATCTATCTATCTATCTATCTATCTATCTATCTATCTATCTATCTATCTATCTATCTATCTATCTATCTATCTATCTATCTATCTATCTATCTATCTATCTATCTATCTATCAGTTTTTGTTGCCAGATTAGACAGTCAGTTGCGTCCAGTTCATTGAGGTTCAACTCTTTCAGATCTTGTTGAATCGTTTGTGCCCAGGTCTTTTTCGGACGGCCTTTGGGACGGGTGCCAGGTACTTCAAGGTTTGCAATAGCAAGTATAGCCCTGTTTTCACTTTGTTTAACATGACCGAACCACCGCAAACGGTGTCGCCGGCGTGTGTCCTTAATCGCACATAAGCCTGTTCGACGCAGGATTTTGGTCGATTGGATGTGATCTTTAAGACTCTCTGTCCATCGGAGTATTTTCATGTCAGTTCGGTGAAGTATGTCTTATTATTTTTCTAATGAGACTTCTGAGAGTTAACACTGACAGGATCTGACCAAAGCAAGGCAGAGGTTGAAAAAAAAAAATCAGTAAATGTAGCTTTACTTTTGCTTGAGAGGCTGGGATGTAAATCTGCTACGTCATGGATTCTGAAAAGTTCGGGGAGTGCACAGAAACACCAGAAACAGGGTTTACAATATACGTATTTCTCACCCTGAACAGTTTTTGTGGATAGAAGGTGCAAACGCAGCAGAACAAATCTGTTTTTAAAACTATCCAGAGCAGAGTGGACGGTGCCGCTCGATGCTAACGGTTAATCCGAGGGTGACCACGAGCAAACTAAGAAATGCAATGGACTTCACAACCTCATCCGGAGTAAAACCAAAAGCCTATAAAATGGTGTCATCGGCGTATAAATGGGTGGAGGCCTCACTAACAGAATGTGAGCTATAATTTATAAATATGGAAGTGGACCAAGAATGGAGCCTTGGGGTACACCTGACATAACCAGAAGAAACTGTGAAGTAGGAGAGTCAACCTTCACCTGCTGCGACCTATTTGAAGGATAACCATGTTAGTGTCTGTCCTGAACTTCTTACACGGTCAAGTTGCTTCAGTAAGATGGACGTTGTCCACAGAACCTGAGCTCTGGTTCCTGGGGGGCGGGGCCAGTCTGGAAATGTTTCAACATGCAGGGGAACCACCGAGGAAACCTCACTGGAGCGCAGCCAGAGACCATCTCTGAACACTGGACCCAGTGTGTCCACGTCGGAGTTATGAGCCCCTGGGTGCCCGCTGCTGGTAGGCCTCGCTGCGCCGGAGAGCCTTTAGGCTGCCGGGGGCCCCGCCCCCTCCACCTTCCTCTGGAAAACACAAGCGTCTCGTGAAGCGGTGAGGCGTGGAACACACTGCACATTTTCACATTAAAACGCGAGGCGGTCTCTTCAAATAAAAAGCAGCGAGTTCTTTCTGGCTCTGAAAATGATGAGACGTTTTTTCTGCCTTCTCTCATTGCCGGGTGTCTCTTCACGCCGTGTGACCGGCTCGTCTTCTTTTAGCGTAACAACAGAACGAGCTGCCACGACACTTTAACCTGTCTTTCTGTTAGAGAACGCCCCCTCTGGGTTCGGGGGAGTCTTTGCCTCAGGACAAGTTCAGGGGTCTGGGTGACGGAGCGGCAGCTGGATCCACGGATCGGGGCCTTGTCCTCAGTAATGAGCGTATTACTCCGGTCCATCGTGGTGAAGAAAGAACTGAATCTGAAGGCAAAGCTCTGGATTTATTGGTCTGACCCTCACCTGTGTTAAGGAGGTTTGGAACAGAATCGAAAGAACCAGATCCTGGATCCAAAGCAGCCAACAAGGTGCTCCTTCGGGGTGGGAGGGGCCTCAGCCTTAGATAGGAGGCGGAGCTCTGTCATCTGCTCCTCTGCATCAAAATGAATCAGCTGAGGAGGTTCTTCTGATCAGGACGAGGTTTTCACGACGTCTCCACTGGGAGGAGACACAGAACTCTCTGGAGGGATCATAGATCCGAGGGACCAGCGTCCAGTTTTTAAAAACCGCGCTGGTCGTCCACGCGTGTGGACGACGTGGGACAGCATAATTCGGGTCCACATCGGTTTGTTCAGGCGGTGGGTGATGGTTACGGCTCGTTCTCCGCTCTGGACCTGGTTGTGAGTCTCCGGAGCAGCAGCACCACGGTGGGGAGGGTCAGCAGACCAGGAACGCCCCGTCACAACAGTTCTTGGTTTATCTCGAGCTCAAAAGGTCCAGGATCTGTTCCCGGTGCTCTGAAGGAACGTTCTAGACGGACCGCCTCCACGCCGCTGCAGCCGCTCTTCATGCTCCGGTTTCAAGACGACCGGGCGAACGTTGTGTCTCGTTTTTACTCCCGAGCAAACGGCAATAGTCCGGTTGACTCGGAGTTGCAGCTCGGACGTGTTGACGACGCTGAGGTCCGCCGGCGGCGTCTCATGTGGGTCTCTGGCTGACACCGAGGCTTCCCTGCTCATACCACTAACAGCCGGTTGGTCTGCTCCGCAGCCGGAGCGCGACGTGTCTGCTGCTCCGGTACCACAGCAGGATTGGATTGTTCTGTTTTGGCTCCACCGCGCTGGATCGCTCGCACACGTTTTACTACACGACTGCGTCACAAACACACAAACGCTCTTTAGTTGACAGCACTGATTCAAGTCAACAACTTTGATTCAAGATGGCAGCAGCCCCCTTTGGTTTTAACTCTGCTCAGACCAGCCATTAACACATCGATCTGGTCAGAGCTAAGCTCCGCCCACATGACTCGTTTTTAAAATAATATTTTTTTCTGCTGCTTTTGCGTCTTTTCTCCATTCACTGTTTTTGATTGTTAAAATAATAATTATCTGAAGTAGATATAAATTTTAAAAAGTACGTGTTGTGTTTTTGGAACCAGAGTCCGCACACCGTGAGCGGGGACTTTAAGCCCCGCCCACTTGCACTACATCTTACTAAATCTGTAAAACAAATTGAACAGGAAGTGAACGCAACAACAACATTAACCAACAAACTTCGACGCCTGAGAAAACAGCAGGTGAAGTTTCTACTTTACAACAGCGTCCTTTTCTCTTTACGTAAGGTGGGCGGGGCTTAGCTGTTCTTGCTCCGGTTTCAACTTCCCTGTTCCGGTTCGATGAAACCCAAACAACAATAAAGTTGTTTTTACAGGTTTTTTTCTACTCCTGTCGTTTATTCCTCGTCCTGTCGCCGTAAAACTTCGACTGCGAGCTGAAAAGATAAAAACGGAGGAAACGTTGAACGTCTTATATTTACAAGTTTTAAAAGCAGGTTTAAAAGTTCTAGCTATTCGATAGCTATTGTATCCATTAAGTGGATTTACCGCGTTGTGGTAAATCCACTTAGTTAGTTAACACTCATCATGACTAACATTGTCATGAGTGACATGACATGACTAGTGTTAGTTAGTTGGTTCAAATAAAAAGAAAGGGACAGTGGTTTGGGCATGTCCAGAGGAGGGACAGTGGTTTGGACATGTCCAGAGGAGGGACAGTGGTTTGGACATGTCCAGAGGAGGGACAGTGGTTTGGACATGTCCAGAGGAGGGACAGTGGTTTGGACATGTCCAGAGGAGGGACAGTGGTTTGGACATGTCCAGAGGAGGGACAGTGGTTTGTTTTATCAGAAAAGGATTGAATAATGCTGCAAGTGGGATAATATAAAAGGAAAACAAAAGTGGACCCAGAACTGAACCTTGTGGCACACAATTTAAGGGGGCGCAGTCAGAGGAGAACCTGTCTGTCTTGATATAGAAAGTTCTGTGAGATAGGTATGATGTGAGCCCGTCCAAAGCTGAGCCAGAAAACCTGTGTGTTTAAAAGTTCCAGCTGTTCGATATCACAAACATAAACGACGTTAACGTCTAAATCTTTCGTTGTAAAACTCGTGAACCTGCACACACGCGTGTCCTGAAGTTTCAGCCTCCAAGAGGTTACTGAAGGGAGATGTCAGCGATGCCTTCAAGTCCTGCCGTCTTACGTAAACGCCGCTACGCCGCTCATCCACAAATTACACCATAATCCTCTGTTGCCATGGATACGACCGTCCCAACAGACTCCGAGGGAGAGGCGACCTCGATTGAAACACCGCGGTGGCGGTGGAGCGGCACAAAGCCGGGGTCTGGCTTGTATCCATAAAGTAAAAACATTGATGCTGAGGCGATGGAGACATGTCCTCCTGCTGAGGTGGACCCAAGATGGAAACCATCCCAGATGAACATGAAACCAGACACCGTCTAGGACTGGGGTGACCTCGGCGTCAGACGAAGACTTTAAAAACACTAAAGTTCTCCAAGTTACGAAGACTCAACCCAATAAATGTTCATGTGCATGTCCTCTTGTTGGAGAACATCGCCAACTGAGCTGCGTTTCACCAGCTTTGTAGGACCTGAAGTCTCAGACAAGACCTCGTGTCTACTGCTGGTGTGGGTTTCACAGAGTTCTTCAACGGAACGTGGGTCCAACTGAAGAAGAAGAAGGTCCAGGCAGGACGGAGCAAAGGTCAACGGAAAACCCTGATGCATGCTCAATAATGCAGGTAGAATGTCCAGAGGACCAGACTTAGCTTTTTTAGAGTCAGCGGAAAAGTTTACAAGACCAGCTGTGTTGTATGGTCTGGAGACAGAGACATGGACAAAAAGACAGGAGACAGAACTGGAAGTGTCAGAAATGAAGATGCTGAGGTTCTCCTTAGGAGTGACCAGGATGGATAAGATCAGGAATGAGATCATCAGAGGTACAGCACATGTTGAACAACTGGGAGATAAACAGGGGCGGCCGGCCAATAGGGGGCGCTAGGGCGCCGCCCCACTGGAACTTCTAGACTTGAAAAAAATTATAATTAAAAAATCGATAGGCGGATAGGTGCAGCATCCGCAGTGAAGCGGGCGCTGTACCGGTCTGTCGTGGTGAAGAGAGAGCTGAGTCAAAAGGCAAAGCTCTCAATTTACCGATCGATCTACGTTCCCACCCTCATCTATGGTCATGAGCTTTGGGTTATGACCGAAAGAACGAGATCTCGGATACAAGCGGCTGAAATGAGTTTTCTCCGCAGGGTGTCTGGACTCTCCCTTAGAGATAGGGTGAGAAGCTCAGTCATCCGGGAGGGACTCGGAGTAGAGCCGCTGCTTCTCCACATCGAGAGGAGCCAGTTGAGGTGGCTCGGGCATCTGGTTAGGATGCCTCCTGGACGCCTCCCTGGTGAGGTGTTCCGGGCATGTCCCACCGGGAGGAGACCCAGAGGAAGACCCAGGATACGCTGGAGGGACTATGTTTCTCGGCTGGCCTGGGAACGCCTTGGGATTCCCCCAGAGGAGCTGCTCCAAGTGGCTGGGGAGAGGGAAGTCTGGGCCTCCCTACTTAGGCTGCTACCCCCGCGACCCGACCCCGGATAAGCGGAAGAAAATGGATGGATGGATGGATGGATAATAAAAAATTATAAAATAAAACTATTTTGAAATATATGTATACTGTATATGTTTTTAGTTGTGTAGGATAAATATTTTATAGGTAATGATGAGTTATATTCTTTGTTTCAAAAAAACGTTTTCTGATTGGTGACGTATTTCCGGTCCCGGGGGGCGCATGGCTCTTATCCATAGACTGCCGTTATCAATGGCGCATGCGCAGTTATTCTACAATGTTCCAAAACAATGGAAAGATGCTGGGCGCAGATTTCAGCGCCCTGGACACGTCCAATGTGAGGCTGTACCCACGACCTACCGATCGCGTGTTTCCGGTGTTTTTTATTTATTTATTTTTATTTTTCCTGGGAACAGAGCCTCTCAGGTAGGTTTTAAATCATTGAAAACCCTTTATCTAATGTCTATCTCAGCTACTACCATCCTAGATCAATCTGTGTAAAACTGACAAAAGGGCAGTTATCTGTGGCGGCCATCTTGTATCAAGTTGACCCCAAATGTTAATGAACTAAAGGCGATGGCTGACGACTCTGACCAAACGTTGTCCAATGTTTGACCTCTTCTCCGACGAGCAACAGGTTCTTCTGGAAGTTCAGCCGTGTTTTAGCCACTTCTGCTCATGGCCACCGGTAGAGGAACCTGCAGGGCACCAGAGCGGCGCAGCCTGCCAGGACGTCTGTGCTCAGCTGAAGCCCTTCCAGCAGCTGCTTGGCATGTTCCAGTAATCGAGCCAGCTGAAACTGGTGGCGGCGCTACGGACCTGCCTGTGGGCGGCTGCTGAGACGCAAACATCAAACAGAAAGTAATGGGAATAAAAGGCATATGAGCGGCGGGGGAGGGGCATCTCTCATGTAACAAGCAAGAACTGGATCAAAGTGTTTTTTGTTTCATTTTGCTGCGGCTCACAGAAAATGTTGCACAATGACGGGACGGACTGAAACTCTGGAAGAGGCGTCAAGAAACCAACCCCTTGATTTGTCCAAACTTTTATATTTGAACCGTCCAGCTGCAACGAGACCCACAAATCAGTCGCTCTGGATGTTCCTGATGTGTTCTAGAATTGCGCCGCTCAAGGTGGCTGCATGTTGCACGTCCTACATTCATCACTTCCTCTGGTATCCGATGAAAACCTTTTTTACTTTTGGACATTTGTTATGATGCATGACCATAACAACAAGATGGTTTTCTACAACTGGGAGCAGCTGATTAACGTCTCAAAAGCTCAAATATTACCTCAACTACAGCCCCAAATACCAAATGAGTAGAAAAGGAGGTGCCGTGGATGCATTCCCATCTACCTGGAGGCAGTGCTCGAGTGTCTGACCGCCAAGATCTTGGGTGTAGCTGGAACCACGGCTTGGAACAGCAAGAGGACCGAGAGGTCTGCTGGGTCTGGGGGGACAGATTGGCATCTGCAGCCAGTTTCTTCGGATCTGCTGTGGGACGGACCGCTACAAGAAATCCTTCCTGCCCACACCCATCAGCATCTATGACAACTCTTTAATGAAACCAGGAGGATGAGCTACAACAACACAATCTCCCTTTGGGATTAATAACGTATTTTTGAATTTTCTATTGAATTGATGTATCAAGTCTAGTCTGGACTATACCTGGGGTTAAAGGTTAAAGGGGCCTAGGCTGGATTATACCCCGGGTATTCTATGGTTTAGGGCAAAACATACCGCATCAGGCCAGATGATAGCCCATGACTTCAGTAGTGTTGAGTAATAAACACAAGGATTATTTAATTTTTCAACATTTTATTGGTGATTCATGTTTGCCAGGTGGTGAAGATTCAGTCATCAGGACATGATGGATTCAAAAAACTTTCAATACAAAAAACAACCCAGGTTTGATCTGGACAGAGGTTCATCTGGCCCATTACACCGAGCTCTGACAGAAACAGCAGAGTATTTTGGGCAGTGGCCCCTATCCATCCATCATCCATCCATCCATCATCCATCCATCCATCCATCATACATTATCCATCATCCATCCATGATCCATCATCCATCCTTTATCCATCCATCCTTTATCCATCAACTCCATGATCCATTATCCATCCATTATCCATCCATGATCCATCCATGATCCATCAACTCCATGATCCATCATCCATCCATTATCCATCCATGATCCATCCATGATCCATCAACTCCATGATCCATCATCCATCCATTATCCATCCATGATCCATCCATGATCCATCCATGATCCATCAACTCCATGATCCATCATCCATCCATTATCCATCCATGATCCATCCATGATCCATCCATGATCCATCAACTCCATGATCCATCATCCATCCATCATCCATCCATCCATTATCCATCCATGATCCATCAACTCCATGATCAATCCATCCATGATCATCATCCATCCATCCATGATCCATCATCCATCCATCATCCATCCATCATCCATCCATTATCCATCCGTCATCCATCCATTATCCATCCATCCATGATCCACCATCCATCCATGATCCATCATCCATCCATTATCCATCCATTATCCATCCATCCATGATCCATCATCCATCCATCCACGATCCATCATCCATCATCCACCCATGATCCATCATCCATGATCCATCCATGATCCATCATCCATCCATCCATCATCCATCCATCCATCATACATTATCCATCATCCATCCATTATCCATCCATCCATAATCCATCATCCATCCTTCATCATCCATCCATCCATCATACATTATCCATCATCCATCCATTATCCATCCATCCATGATCCATCATCCATCATCCATCCATCATACATTATCCATCATCCATTCATTATCCATCCATCCATGATCCATCATCCATCCTTTATCCATCCATCCATGATCCATCCATTATCCATCCATGATCCATCAACTCCATGATCAATCCATCCATGATCCATCATCCATCCATCCATGATCCATCATCCATCCATCATCCATCCATCATCCATCCATTATCCATCCATCCATGATCCACCATCCATCCATGATCCATGATCCATCCATTATCCATCCATCCATGATCCATGATCCATCCATCCATGATCCATCATCCATCCATCATCCATCCATTATCCATCCATCATCCATCCATTATCCATCCATCCATGATCCACCATCCATCCATGATCCATCATCCATCCATCCATGATCAATCCATCATCCATCCATGATCAATCCATCATCCATCCATGATCAATCCATTATCCATCCATCCATGGAATATCTTACAAAAAGATCTGAAGATCTCGACCTTGACTTCTCTAAATGGTTTTCAGAATCTGTTGGAATCCTGGAAAAAACCAATGCAGATATGTTCCTGTTTCTGATTTTCTACATCTACCTTATAATGTTTTGATACTTTGTTAAAAAAAATCTGTATTTCTCTCTTATGTTTTTCTTTTGTTTGTTGTTTAAGGAAATTCTACTGTTGCTGTTCATCATTCTTTAGTTTGTAGCAGGTCGCTCTTGTAAATGAGTCCACGAGGCTCAATGAGGTTTACCTGACTAAATAAAGGTTGAATGAATGATCCATCATCCATCCATGATCCATCATCCATCCATTATCCATCCATCCATGATCGTCATCCATACATGATCCATACATTATCCATCCATCCATTATCCATCCATCATCATTACCTGCTTCTTCCTTTATGGGTCACGGGGGTCACTGGTGTCCATGTCCAGCATCACTGTGCGAGTGGCTGGGGACACCCTGGACAAGTCTCCAGTCCATCACAGGGACTCCTGGAGACAAACAACCATTCAGTCTCTCTCACCTATAGAGACAATTCAGAGTTACCATCAGTCTAACATGCATGTTGTTGGTCTGTGGGAGGAAACTGGAGAAAACCCACGCAGCACGGAGAGAACATGCAGACTCCGCCCAGAAAGTCTGAAGTGGGCGACCTGCTGGCTGCGAGGCAGCAGCTCCACCAACCGTCTGCTGATGAACTGCTGAAAAGTCTTGTTTTATTTAAAGGTTTGATCCTGTTGTTTAAATGTGACGTAGAAATAAAAACTTGAGTTATCAAACGTAGCACAAGTAAAGATATTTGTGTTTGGGTGTTGTACCAACGCTTCTTGATAATAAATCTTACGTAGTCGTAAAGTCCCTCGTCACGGAGCCAAGGGGGCGACTTGGAACGGCCCTAGTCTGCACCCGTCCATGATGTCGGCACGACAACTTGAAAAGAGCGAGGTGCAGACCTCCATGTTGGAACGTGGCTGCATCGAGACGTGAGAAAGGTTTCTATCAAGAACAGAGCTATACGTCAAAATCCAAGATGGCTGTCACCATAAATACATGTAAACAAACCACCGTTTCACTTAAGGAAACTACAGGGAGTCCTCGACTTACGTACGAGTTCCGTTCCTACGCATAGTTCGTAACTCGATTTTGCCGTAAGTCGGGGACCACCCGAGCCGCCACTTTTACACGCACATGTACGGTACTGTACAGTTACCAAGCACGTCGCCTATCCTAACACAGTGTAGTACATAATTATCAAAAAACACATACATTTGTATAAATAAAAAAATATGAATTTCTTACTTTGAGCTGGTCAAGCCTGTCTCCGTCTTTTAGCATGTTAGCTCGTTGCACGTTCGAGCTCCGCAGCTTCGTGCTGCTCCACGCGGTCCAAACTGTTTACAGGAAGGACTGTTAGCATGTTAGCTCGTTGCACGTTCGAGCTCTGCAGCTTCGTGCTGCTTCACGCGGTCCAAACTGTTTACAGGAAGGACTGTTAGCATGTTAACTCCATACATTTGGAGCCATCATGAAAGGAAAAAAGAGTTAATAACTTACTGGAGCCGTTTCTCCGCGGTGTCCATCCAAAAAGGCTGCCGCGTTAGCTGATGTTAGCCCCTCGCTATTAGCTGCACCCGTTAGCATGTTAGCTCGTTGCACCTCCGGTGCAGCTCGCTGTCTGTTGCTTCACCCGGTCCGCAGTGTCGTTTTACTTCGTCCATCCCTCCGCAAAACCGTAGTTCAGCTCCCAGCTCTGATCGGACACGGTCCGTCCGAAGCCGGCTGGTCGGAGCTAACCGAAGCTAACCGCAAAATGGCGGACACTGCCAAAAACATAGCTCAGTGTCCAGGGTTAGCGATCGGCGGCTGCTGCTCCGGGCCTGAGACGTCCACAGAGTTCACCGAGCGTTTCCAGCTCATGTATCCGTCTGAGGCAACCTCTTATCGGACACACGGTCCTCCAAAGCTGGCTGTCGAGGCTGGAGCTAACCGAAGGTAACCGCAAAATGGCGGATACGGCGGCATTTCCGGAAACTGCGCAAATAGGCTTAAAAATTATAATTATAATAATAATGATACTTTATTTATAAAGCCATTTAAAACAACCACAGCTGCATGCTGTACACATGAAATTAAGAACATTTAAACACATAATTTAAATTTTTTTAAATTTCATATTTGTATTAATATGATGCGTTCGTTACTCCGAATTGCCGTAAGTCGAGGACTACCTGTACTTTCTTAGCCTGGCCCTCGCCTTCCTACGCAGCTCCGCTCAAGCTAGTTTCCCTTCACTGCTCCGTCTGGGACTTCTCCCATTGAGAACGATTTCGCTGGCAGATTTTTGGCCGGACCAATCAGAGAACAGAAGGCAGAGTTTTGAACGACGTCGATTTCATGCGCAGTTTGCCCTGCTTAAAATGGCTGCCGCCACGAAGGAATTTACAAGAAAACACGGTAAAAACCAGTGGTGTAGTCTACATGATACTCAGGTATACGGAGTATACCCACTAGAAAAGCTTAAGAATTTCAGTATACCCACTTAAAAGTACCCAATAATACATGACATATCATTAGGCACGTGTCACTGATACTGTACATTAAACGGCAGTTAAACGCTTCTGTAACAATCTATCGGTATGCAGCGCTTTGCTTTGATACTGTTTTATAAATCTATAACATGTTTTTAATACAAAGCCAACATTTGTACAAAGTTTGTTCATTCATTCAAATATAAGCATAAGAGAAATCTGGAAACGTTCAATATGCTTAAAAATCAAAATAAATTGACAATTACCGGTACATTGTTACAGTGTACCATACTTTGGTTTCTAAGCACAGTATACCCACTACAAAAATGTAGACTACGCCACTGGTAAAAACTATTATTTCTTTGCTGAGAAAAAATATATTTCTTAGCTGACGTTATAGCAAAAGGGTTCCTGGCTGAGCTTATTCACAAAATGGTCAAATCTGCTATAATCTGCTAGATTTAAATTGTTTCGGTTTGACTTTTTCAAAACAGCTTCGGGGGCGCTACGAAAATAAATTATAAAAAATCAAATTTTATCTCAAATGTTTCATCCAGGCCAACAGTCAGTAAATTAAAGACGTACACACTGGTAGCAGAAAAAATATCCACCGAGTGGTTTCTGAGCTGTTTATCTGAACAGTTAGGCCCTCGCCTTCCTACGCAGCTCCGCGCAACATACGTCACGGCCAAACGTTAACGATTGGGTAAAATCAGATCCAACGGTTTTGTTCCTCAGCAGAGGCCACGCCTCCAGCAAGAATCGGTTCTCTATAGGAGAAAGTCCAGACCCTAGTACGAAGCAAAGTGAAGGACAAGGGTCTGGTTTTAACCAGGCTAGTAATTTCATGTTTTTTTATTTAATTTTTGCATAAAAGTCTAGTTTCCTAAAATGATTGGGGTGGCCAAAGATGGGGGGCCAAGGCCACCATTGTCCACCCCGTGGCTCCTCCTCTGCTCCTGGCAGTGATAAAATGTCCCCCACTCCAGGATCTGTCCGTCTGGAACAGAAACCTCCTTCTGTTCATCTCCACTTGAACATGACAAACATTTAGGTTGACTTCACCTTCTGTTCGGCTCTTTGGGTCCTCAGAGACATCGGCGTGTCCTCAAGGCTCACTTTGGCTGGGACAATGAAAAACGTGCTGATTTTGGTCGGCCATCTTCTGGTACCTGAACATGGACCCTGTCACAGCAGGCCGGGTCCTCAAAGACCCCCAGAGACCAGATGTGAGGCGAGCAACCCAAACCTGGAATGTCCCCAGTCTGGGACTGAACTCTGTCCTCCAATTGGAATCACCTGCTGGAGACCACAACCCCAGAACACCTGGGGCTGCGGGTTCACCTGGTCTGGACTCGCTGCTGGTTCAGAGCCTTTGGGTGGTCCCACCCTCACCGCTTTGGAAACAGGACTGAGTGCTTTGTGACTTTTTCTTTCATTTCCTCGTTGGTGGCAGGTTTTGGTGACAACCCGCCCACACTCTGTATGTGACACCACGTAGAACAGACGGTTCAAATCGGGGCGTCGCCCTGAGACCGCCAGGCTGTTGGGGCTGCGTATGGTTCTTCCACACACCACTGAGAACCGAGCACCTGCTTCGGATGTTATCAACCATTAAATGGCGCTTATCAGTTATTATCATCCCCATACGTAGCAATCAGATTGCCCCTCCTGTACCTACTACAGGTAGTCCCGTTCCTACGACTGTCTTGTAACACGAAATCTCGTACGTCGGAACCCGAAACACGTGTTGCGCGTAAGTCCAAATTTTCGGTCGTAAGTCGGAAAATTTATGCTAGCGCTACTACGAACACTCGTTTTCCATCACAAACGTTCATAAACATGCTCAGAAACTTGTTTACAAATGGTTAGCTAACACACTTTCATCTAAAAACACATAAAAGTGCTGTATTTTCTGTATGTTGTTACAAATTTACTGCTCGTTCGCTAGCTCGTAAGTCCGGAACCTCGTAAGTAAGAGCGCTCGTAAGTCGGGGACTACCTGTAGTAGGTTTAAAGGTACGTTGTCACCGTTACAAGCGATGACAGCAGGCTCCGTCTTTAGCTACGTGGTTAGCTTTAGAGTAAAGGGTCTTGGGGTTAGGAAAACGGTTACATAAGTTGAAAAAAAACAAAAAAAAAACACTTCCGGGTTTACGGAAACACGCTGCCTACTCACAGCGATAACAACGCTGATAACGTTCTTTTAAACATGCTAGGAGGTAGATTGGACAGTTTCACTGCTACATATGGGGATTGGGGATGATAACGGTTGATAACGTCCATTGTATGGACTGACAACATCCGAAGCCGCTGAACCGAGTCGGTTCAAATCGGGGCGTCGTCCTGAGTGACAGAACCGCAACGAGCAGCGTGAGTGGGAGGAGCCAGGCTGTTGGGGCTGCGTATGGTTCTTCCACATGCCACCGGGGTTTCATTTACAGTATTATGAATGAACCGTTTAATTTAAAACACGTCTCGTTTCTTTCATCCAGTCAAATAAAGAACACCAAGACAGTTTTTAATGGACATTTGGAAAAAGGACACTTTTTAAACCATCCCTGTTGTGAGTCCCGCGGCGGCCATGTTGGGATGTTCGCTGCACGCGGAGGTCCCGCTGACCCCGCCTCTGGGCAAGGCAGGGGTGTGACGCGGCCCGGCCGGGACTAGAATCCAGTATGGCGGAGTGTGTGAGGACACGAAGCCTCTTTCTGCTCCGAGCGGGACACGAGCCGTCCTCCCCGGGACGAGCGGACTGAACGCGAACAATGTCGGATCCCCTCCCGGCCGCCGTAGGTGAGTCTGTGGTGCGTTTAGGTGCGATCCGGACGAATGTGTTTGTTGGTTGATGTTCGGGATGCGCGAGTCTCCTCCTCCTCCTCCCGGGCTGGGCTCATCAAAACAATGTCCGGATGAACTTTACGCCTCGGAACCGAACCCGAACCGAGCCCGAACCTCCGCGGAAGGCGGTAAGAGACGTTTCTCCTCCTGAATTTAGACAAAGTGCGGGTTTCGGTTCGGTTTGCTGCTCCGCTGCGCGCGGGAAGGTGTGTGTGTGTGTGTGTGTGTGTGTGTGCGTGTGTGTGTGTGTGTGGGGGGGGGGGCATCCCGATTGTTGCTGGGGCTATTTTTAGAACTGCCCCGAACCGTTGGGCTCGTAAACACGAAAAAGTTCTGCTCTCCGTTGTGTGTCGGTGAAGCGGAGGTTCGGTTCCGTGGGTTCGGATGTGAAGTGGTAACTGTGAAGCAGAACCGTCCGAACCGAACCGAACAGCTGTGTGGATGTGAAGGCGGGAAGGCGCTGGATGTAAACAAAACACTTCCTGCTGACGTCACGACAAATTCATAAAAAAATAAATAAAAAAAAGGCCGTAAAATATTATTTCAAATTCTGCTCAAACTTGTTGTTCGTGACACCCAAAATACTTTAAACGTTGTTATTGTCTATTACATTGTTGCCATTTTACTGGTGAAATGCATTCTGGGAGGATGAGCGGTTGCCGTGGATACCAAACGAGGAGTCGAGGCCAAAGCGTTGTCAACGACGCAATGAATGCGCGGCGTCTGTCCAGAAACGATCAGCGGTCGATTTGTCGCGTTTTAGCGAATTAGCTCTGAAGCTAACGGGCTAACGGGTTTTCTGATCCGGTTCTCGTGCGACGGGAGTGCGGAGCTCCGTGCGGCGTCGTCTCTCTCGTCGTCTTCGGCGACGTTCTGGTCTCCGTCCACGAAAGACCTTAACGTCCAAAACCTGCAAGCTGGAGCAACCCCGTCCACGTCACTTACCCAGAGTGCATTGCAACAACGTGTCTGTGCGTTATTCATTTTTAAAAAACGTATCAAAACTAAATGAAAAAATGTATTTTTACGGTGCTGTTTTTATGTACCGTATTTTCCGGACAATAAGTCGCTTCGCCCTATAAGTCGCAGGGCATGCAAATTGGGCAAAAAGGTGCGACTTATACGCCAGAAAATACGGTAGATCAAATCTATTGTTCCAAAAGTCGGAGATCGTTCAGTCTAGACTTGGATCAAGACTTTTGTCTCCCGCGGTCGTCCTCTGAGCTCCTGGCGTTTTGGACCGATAGGTTCTGTAACGTCTCGTTAACGTCACCGGACCGTCCCGTTAACCGTGAGCGCTTAGCTTCGTTAGCGGGAGGCGAGTTCTTCTTCTTTGGTTTAAAGCTTTGTTTATACTTCATGCAAGACGTGCGGCTGCGGCCCAGCGATGACGTAATTGCGTGTGTAAAACCGGCTTCTGGAAGAGTAGCGTGTAGCGTGTAGCGGTGATACACCATATACAGGTAGTCCCCGACTTACAAGCGAGTTCCGTTACTACGAGGTGCTCGTAACGCGAAATCTCGTATGTCGAAACACGTGTCACTCGTAAGTCTGGATTTTCGGTCGTAAGTCGGAAAATTTATGCTAGCGCTACTACGATCACTCGTTTTTCAACACAAACGTTCATACCAGTTCATAAACATGCTCAGAAACTTGTTTACAAACGGTTAGCTAACACACTTTCATCTAAAAACACATAAAAGTGCTGTATTTTCTGTATGTTCTGTACAACTTTACTGTTCGTTAGTCAGCTCGTAAGTCCAGAACCTCGTATGTCGATGCGCTCGTAAGTCGGGGACCACCTGTATTGACATCCAAACAAAAAACGCCCACAAACTTTGAACCAATCACACGCTCCGAGCCGCATCCTCCGCGTCTCTCAGTGCTGACTGGGGGCCATGTACAGGACGGCTGTCACCGGGGGATCGCAGCGGGAGTGCAGACGGAAGTTGCGCAGCCTCATTTCACCCAACGGGGAGTAAAAGACGCGAGACAAGAAGTATAAACCAGGCTTCAGTTGTGACGGCTCGTCAGACGTTTTGTTTCCTGCTTTGCTTTTGGCCCCGGGACGCGTCTCCCCAGTTCTGTCAGCCCGCATCAAGCAAACTCATTTACAGGACAAAGGCCTCGGACGGTCACAGTAACACCCCCACCCCCCGAGACAGACGAGATGCCCTGGAAGGAGGTAGAGGGTGCCCCCCCCCCATGACGCACACGGTCAGGCCACCCTCCCCTCCTTGGCCTTGCTTCTCCATCACAAAGCACAGTGCAGTGACCGACTTTTTTTGGGGGTGGGCGCAATTTGTCCTGGGGCTGTGCTGTCTGGCCCTCCTGTCTTGAGACCCCCCCCCACTAACCCCCCCTCACTGCACTCATGTACTGTACATCCATCCAGCTTCAAAGAGCTTCAGAGGCCTCTGCCACCTCAAGCTAGGACATAAACATGTACAATAACATGCTACTCCCACTCTACCCTCCTCCTACCCCTACCTAACCTACCCTGCCCCATCCTATCCCATCCTACTCCCAAGTTCCAACCTACTCCATCCTTCCCCGACCGACCCACATGCTATTGCTCTCCTACCCCAACTTCCTCCCGTCACGTGATCTTATAGTTTTGTAGTATCACATGATCTGACATTGTACTGTCATGTGATCTTATTGTATCATGTAGCATCATGTTATCTTATCGTGTTGTAGCATCACGTGATCTTATCGTGTTGTAGGATCATGTTATCGTATCGTGTTGTAGCATCACGTGATCTTATACTCGTATCACATGATCTGACATTGTAGTGTCATGTGATCTTATTGTATCATGTAGCATCATGTTATCTTATCGTGTTGTAGCATCACGTGATCTTATCGTGTTGTAGCATCACGTGATCTTATCGTGTTGTAGGATCATGTTATTGTATCGTGTTGTAGCATCACGTGATCTTATCGTGTTGTAGGATCATGTTATCTTATCGTGTTGTAGGATCATGTTATCGAATGGTGTTGTAGCATCACGTGATCTTATCGTGTTGTAGGATCATGTTATCTTATCGTGTTGTAGGATCATGTTATCGAATGGTGTTGTAGCATCATGTGATCTTATCGTGTTGTAGCATCATGTTATCGTATCGTGTTGTAGCATCATGTGATCTTATCGTGTTGCAGCATCATGTGATCTTATTGTGTTGTAGGATCATGTTATCGTATGGTGTTCATCACGTGATCTTATTGTGTTGTAGGATCATGTTATCGAATGGTGTTGTAGCATCACGTGATCTTATCGTGTTGTAGGATCATGTTATCGTATGGTGTTCATCACGTGATCTTATCGTGTTGTAGGATCATGTTATCGAATGGTGTTGAAGCATCACGTGATCTTATCGTGTTGTAGCATCATGTTATCGTATCGTGTTGTAGCATCATGTGATCTTATCGTGTTGTAGCATCATGTGATCTTATTGTGTTGTAGGATCATGTTATCGTATGGTGTTCATCACGTGATCTTATTGTGTTGTAGGATCATGTTATTGTATCGTGTTGTAGCATCACATGATCTTATCGTGTTGTAGCATCACGTGATTTTATCGTGTTGTAGGATCATGTTATTGTATCATGTTGTAGCATCACACGATCTTATCATGTTGTAGGATCATGTTATCGTATGGTGTTGTAGCATCACGTGATCTTATCGTGTTGTAGGATCATGTTATCGTATGGTGTTCATCACGTGATCTTATCGTGTTGTAGGATCATGTTATTGTATCGTGTTGTAGCATCACATGATCTTATCGTGTTGTAGCATCACGTGATTTTATCGTGTTGTAGGATCATGTTATCGTATCGTGTTGTAGTATCACATGATCTTATTGTGTTGTAGGATCATGTTATCGTATGGTGTTGTAGCATCACGTGATCTTATCGTGTTGTAGGATCATGTTATCGTATCGTGTTGTAGCCTCACATGATCTTATAGTCTCGTAGTATCACATGATCTGACATTGTAGTGTTATGTGATCTTATCATGTTGTAGCATCACGTGATCCTATTGTATTGTGTTGTAGCATCACGTGATCTTATCATGTTGTAGCATCACATGATCTTATCGTGTTGTAGCATCACGTGATCTTATCATGTTGTAGCATCATGTGATCTTATCATGTTGTAGCATCACGTGATCTTATCATGTTGTAGCATCACGTGATCTTATCGTGTTGTAGCGTCACGTGATCTTATCATGTTGTAGCATCACGTGATCTTATCATGTTGTAGCATCACGTGATCTTATCATGTTGTAGCATCACGTGATCTTATCATGTTGTAGCATCACGTGATCTTATCATGTTGTAGCATCACGTGATCTTATCATGTTGTAGCATCACGTGATCTTATCATGTTGTAGCATCACGTGATCTTATCATGTTGTAGCATCACGTGATCTTATCATGTTGTAGCATCACGTGATCTTATCATGTTGTAGCATCACGTGATCTTATCGTGTTGTAGCATCACGTGATCTTATCGTGTTGTAGCGTCACGTGATCTTATCGTGTTGTAGCATCACGTGATCGTATCGTGTTGTAGCGTCACGTGATCGTATCGTGTTGTAGCATCACGTGATCGTATCGTGTTGTAGCATCACGTGATCGTATCGTGTTGTAGCGTCACGTGATCGTATCGTGTTGTAGCATCACGTGATCGTATCGTGTTGTAGCGTCACGTGATCGTATCGTGTTGTAGCATCACGTGATCGTATCGTGTTGTGGCGTCACGTGATCGTATCGTGTTGTAGCATCACGTGATCGTATCGTGTTGTGGCGTCACGTGATCGTATCGTGTTGTAGCATCACGTGATCACGTCACGTCCAACGTTGAAACACGGTCAGGACTTGGAAAGTTCTGAAATCAGTTTCCATCTCTCAGTTTGGATCTGATGTCCGTTTGTGTTTACACTGTCCTGTTTGTTCCAGTTTCGTAGCTTGAATTGGAGCCAGATCTCGACGTACCACTCTGTGACCGGAGCAGCCGAGCGGTCCGGACTCCTGGTACCAGCTTCCTGTTTGACCCTTCAGTGGACCGGATCGGCCCGGACATTTCCAGACGTCCACCCTTTGGTTTACAACGTCTGCTCTGGAAGGATAAAACAGCCGGTGCTGGACCGTTTGGACCTCCACCGGACCGACCCGTCGGACATGACGTCAAACAGCCAGCAAGGTAAGAAGTTCTGGCTTTTTACTTGTTGGTCAAACTTTAAACAAAATAAAAGACTTCATATTTCCTGCTCCATGTTTAACAATCGTCAGACGGGAGTTTGAATGTTTTAAAACTCGAAGTTCTCGACTAAAGTCTTCAGACAGAGGAAAACGTTTCTGGAAAACCAAATAGGCTCTTTGCATCTGCGGCGCTGACGTCACATCCGCCTGAGCGGATGCGGCTCGCTAGCTTCCGCTTTGAGGAACTTAGACAGCTAGAAAAGAGAAACTCGCGTTTCAGAAGCAAGTTAAACATTATCACGAACACTGCTGTGTCCCTAAGCATGCTGATGTAATGGTCTTTTAAATTTCCACGGACTTTTTCTTTCGGATTTTTTTTTTTTTTCGGATTCTTTTCATTTTCCACGGAGGATCCTCCAGACAGAAAATTGCACGTCTGCGAGTTCACATTGAGCGTGCAATCCGAAAGGATTTCCTATATACACATGTATGTGTATATACACATATATATTATGTGTATATACACATGTATGTGAATATAAACATATATTATGTGTACAGTATATGCACATATATGTGTATATACACACAATATATACGTGTATACATATATATTATGTGTATATATACAGATGTATGTGTATATACACATATATATTATGTTTATATACACATGTATATAAACATATATATTGTGTATATGCACATGTGTATATACACAATATGTGTATACATATATATTATGTGTACAGTATATATACAGATGTAAGTGTATATATACATATATATTATGTGCATATACACATGTGTATATACACATAATATATGTGTATACATATATTATGTGTATATATGCATAACATTGTTGATAGCGTGATATCAACAATTGATATCCCACTATCAATTGTTTGAAGTATTAATGAACTTACCCTGATGCATGCTCCAGGTAGAAAAATTTAAAAAAAAAAAAGCTAAGTCTGGTCCTCTGGACATTCAAAAAACAAATACTGTAGACAGTTTTTTGAATGTCCAGAGGACCAGACTTAGCTTTTTTTACATATTTAATGAACTTTTTACAGTGGCTTGCCTGGTTAATTATCAAAATAAACCTCGTCAGTGCATGGGCTAAGGGAAAGAATTTCTGATGGACATTGTCCACACGAAATTAGTTCTCACAGAAGCATTTAAATGTATTTTTATTGTTATGAACTGATTGCATGTTATCAAATTTCATGAATAAATGTGAAGACAAATAAACATTTCTTGTTTTTCACATTTCACTTGCTTTTATGAAAAAACACGGGCAAGCTAAACAAACTAAATTACAGGCCAGAGCTGACCTTAGTGCAACTTGAAATTCATTTATTTTGTGTAAAACAAATCAGAACAAACAAATTCTTCAAATGATAAATTGTAATAAAACAAAGTGTCTTTTTTTTCTTTTGAATTTCATAGTATCTACAGCACACAACCTATTCAAAAACATAAAATAGAAGTGATCACAGTTCTGTCTGATTATTTTTTGATCTTCCATCCAGTCGCTGCCAGACACTCTCGGTTGGTGACAGATGATGTGTCCAAATCGCAGTACAGTATACCTCTGCCACTCGAAGCAGACAGGTCAGGAAGAGAGCCAGTCATTCCTCTGAAGAGGGTACTCCTTTGAATAAAACATCACACAGATGTATTTAACTCGGGGCTAAAATATATGTATGGTAGCAAGACATGAAAATTATATATTGCCAGTATTATTTACCGTAATCCTCCTTTACACAGTCGACCCAGGCCACCATCTTGCCAACTGGACCTGGTTTTGCACCCTGTGAAATCCAGAACCAGCCACACAGGAACAACTGCACGTCACCATTACAACAGGAACGGAATCTCTTGAGGACAGCCTGTTGACAGATCATATTACACATTTTGTTAAGGTTTTCTTTCAAACTGTTGGCATGAAATGGAGTGCCCTCCTTAAAACAGTGAAAAATACTATGACCAAATGGAACTCATGTTTACAGCACGGGAAGTCATTTACAGTCATCAACAAATTAGCATATGCTTTATGATGGGGCTGGTTTGTGAGATTGATCAGTATACCAATATTCTAATCTTAGATGTCGTGTTTTCACAGCTGCAAGCAAAATCATTAACAGAAATAAAGACTTGAAAACCTCAGTCATTTTTATTACAAAAATAAATGAAATAAAAAAATTATTTAGTAAATTAATATTGAAATTAATGAACTTTTGTGAATACTACATTTGTTGAATATGACTGTACATTAGGAGAGGTGCTCTCATCTTTTTAGGAATGTTTCACATCTAAAATAGTTTAGTAAATGAAACTTTATACATCAGCTTTCAAGATATAAAGATTACAAACTGCTTCACAATCAACATTAAAACAAAACATGTGAAACTAGTCTTGCTTTTAATGTTATGATGAAAAAAATGTCCTGATAAAATGAGGAGGGGGCTGTAAACACTGTCCCATTTGAGCTCTTAACAAAATGCATGCAAAAAAAAAATAACACGGAACCCATGGAACATGTCCATATAATAAATTTGAACCAGAACAGTCAGCTGAACTCGAACTCTGACAAATTACCAGTGCTGCCCTACTTTTAAACTGAGGTTTGTCGTGTTTCTTTATGGATCTGAAGCTAAAAGAACCACAACCTGTCCTGTTACCTCGTCTCTGTTTGACACTATCAACAGCAAAAAAGCAATATATACTGAACACAAATAGAAATTATTAGGTTAAACATTGTCCGATTGAATAACTGAGAATGTTCAGGTACTTTATTGGTACATATTTATACTAAAATCACCGGTAAAAATGCCTGCTAGCATTAGCTAAAGCTAACGTTAGCCACACAATCGAAGCAAAGTAAAACTCACCTTCGTGTTTGTGGATGTAAGACGAGGCATACATCTTAAAGCCTTTCTCTAATTTAGTCGTTGGAGCTTTGGATGAGACTTACAAATGCGATTAACATCGTTAATAGTCAGCTTGGGCAAGCCCTGAAAACACGAACACCTCTAATAAAACGCCATGTTCAATAGACCGGAAGTGAGTGAACCGCATTGACCGGAACACGGAAGTTGACGTGCAAAGAGCCTATTAAGGCAATTTGCCAACAACTTTAGTTGCCAGATTAAACTTTTACAACGAAACTTGCCAGGTTAAACTTTTACAACGAAACTCCGGGATCAGAAAGTCGGCCATTTTGACCAGTAAATCTGAGACTCGTTAAACAGTAAGTCGATGGCGCTCTCTGCCGGCGTGCTGCTGAGCCACGTTTTACCCGTCGCCCATTTGGCTCCTTCTGCCTCGATGGTGAACGGGACAGACCCGTTTGATAACCCGACCAAACAGAATCTGGTCTTTCTGCAAGATGAACAAGTCCCCGAACCAGCTTCGGCTCGGAGCTTCGGCTCCTGTTTTAGCTTCCTGCCCAGGTGGCTGTGGTACCGGACCAGGTTTGGGTCGCTTAAGCAACAGCTCTGAGAGGAAAAAGAAAGAGGCGTTAATAAATCTTACATTTTTTTTTCTTTTTACAACAGTGATTTTCAAAATGGCTAAAAGCTAAAAATTTCAAAGGGCTAACTCAAGCTAAAAGTGTCAAAGTGCTAGCTAAAAGCTAAAAGTAATGAAAGGCTAACTAAAAGTGTCAAAGTGCTAGCTAAAAGCTAAAAGTAATGAAAGGCTAACTAAAAGTGTCAAAGTGCTAGCTAAAAGTAATAAAAGGCTAACTAAAAGCTAAAAATGCCAAAGGGCTAGCTAAAAGCTAAAAGTAACAAAAGACTAAATAAAAGTTAAAAATGTCAAAGGGCTAGCTAAAAGCTAAAAGTAACAAAAGACAAACTAAAAGCTAAAAATGTCAAATGGCTAGCCAAAAGCTAAAAGTAATGAAATGCTAACTAAAAGTGTCAACAGGCTAGCTAAAAGCTAAAAATTTCAAAGGGCTAACTCAAAGCTAAAAGTGTCAAACGGTTAGCTAAAAGCTAAAAGTAACGAAAAGCTAACTAAAAGGGTCAAAGTGCTAGCTCAAAGTAATAAAAGGCTAACTAAAAGCTAAAAATGCCAAAGGGCTAGTTAAAAGCTAAAAGTAACAAAAGGCTAGCTAAAGGCTAAAATGTCAAATGGCTTGCCAAAAGCTAAAGGTATCAGCAGGCTAGCTAATAGCTAACAGAAGCATCAGCACAAACATGATAAAGTAGCTGAAGCAGATGTTTTTCAGTGAGTGAGCAGAGCTCCATGTTCCGTTCTTTGGGGAAAGTTTTTGTAAAGAACGTGAAATATTTAAAAGCTAAAACCGATCCAGAAGTCTCGGCTCCGTGTCCTGGATGAGCTGAAGTTTCTCATCTCACAGTTAAATAACTCTTTTTTTTTTTAAAAAGTCTGTTTGTTTTGTTAATGATTGCCTGGAGCTTTGTGACGCTGCAGCGGTTTATTTTAGCTCTTTATTATCCTCTACTTGGAATCAGCCGAACTCAGGTTGTTGTCCTTCCGACTGCGGCCCTTTGGTGGTTCCGTCCACTTCTAATCAGTTCCTCTTGGCGGTCTGGGTTTCTCTAGATAAGATGGAAGACTCTGCGGGCCCTGTCTATCACGTGTTCAGAGATAAGTTCAAGATTAAAGCCCAGGTGATAGTCAGGTGCTCGCATTACATCTTCTTCTTTCGGCTTTTCCCTCTTCAGGGCTCGCCACAGCGAGTCATCCTCCTCCATCATCAACTTAATTCCCCTGTAGTTGCTACAACTCTGTACATCACCCTTGTTCTTAAAAATGGGAACCAGCACACTTCTTCTCCATTCTTCAGGCATTTTCTCACCCTCAAATATTCCATTAAATATTTGAGTCAAAAACCTCACTGCCATCTCTCCAAGACATTTCCAAACCTCCACTGGTATGTCATCAGGTCCTACTGCCTTCCCCTTCTTCATTCTTTTCAGAGCTTTCCGGACTTCACCCTCACTAATCTTTCCCACTTCCTGGTCCACAGTTTCTATTACCTCCACTCTTCTTTCTCTTTCATTCTCTTCATTCATTAGCTCCTCAAAGTAATCCTTCCATCTTCCCATCACACTCTCCTCACTTGTTAGAACATTCCCATTCCCATCTTTAATAAGCCTAACCTGCTGCACATCCTTTCCAGCCTGATCCCTCTGTCTTGCCAATCAGTACATCTTCCACCATTTGGTCTTCTTCTCTGATTTTACTCTTTTTCTCTTCTTCACAACAACAGTCATTCTACACACAACCATCCGATGCTGTCTGGCCACGCTCTCCCCTGCTACAACCTTACAAGCCGTGTTTCCATCAAGGTTTCTAGGTGCGCATTTTGAAGTATCGCAGCAGAAAAGCTTAATGGAAACGGCAAAATGCGAAGTTACTTCCTGAAATTCGCCAAAAAGTTTATACGCTCGCTTGAGGTGGTTTTTGGGATCTGCGAAAATGAGCAGATGCGCAAAACGACAGATGGAAACACATTTGCCGACTCGTGCTGCCGTAGCGAACATTCACGTCACGTGACTGATCAGCTGTTTCCGCTCCGGACAACATGTAACATCGCTAAAACTAGTTGGCATGACAGAATAAATACAACTCGCCCGATAGCAACACGTACCTGAAATATTCTCTCCATTTTGATGAGATGTGTGGCCGGGTTCTGTTTTCAACCGCTACTTCCTGTTTACTGTAGACATGCGCAGTGCTGACGTCTGACGTAATGACGCTGACGTCTGACGTAATGACGCTGACGTCTGACGTAATGACGCTGACGTCTGACGTAATGACGCTGACGTCTGACGTAATGACGCTGACGTCTGACGTAATGACGCTGACGTCTGACGTAATGACGCTGACGTCTGACGTAATGACGCTGACGTCTGACGTAATGACGCTGACGTCTGACGTAATGACGCTGTGCGCGGCTTGGAAGAAGCGCTTCAAGCCAGTAGATGGAAACACTTCTGATCTGCATTAATTTGTATTTACATATTTGCGAGGTAGCTCAAAATTCGAAATGAAAATGGATGGAAACACAGCTACAGTCTCCAATCTCCCTCAGGTTTCCTCTTCTACACAGAATGTAGTCGACCTGTGTACTCCTTCCTCCACTCTTATAGGTCACTCTATGCTCCTCCCTCTTTTGGAAATAGGTATTGACTATAGCCATTTCCATTCTCTTGGTAAAATCCACCACCATCTGTCCTTCCTGGTTTCTTTCCTTGACACCAAACCTACCCATCACTTCCTCATCCTCTGTTTCCTTCACCAACATGTCCATTCAGGTCTGCTCCAATCACCACTCTTTCCTCCCTGGGAATACTCTCTATCACTTCATCCAAATCTATCCATTTCTCTTTCTATCCACACCATGGTAAAACAGTTTGAACCCTGCTCCAATGCTGTGAGCCTTGCTGCCCTTCCACTTGGTCTCTTGGACACATAAAACATCTACCTTCCTTCTCAGCATCATGTCAGCCAGCTCTCTACCTTTGTCTGTCATTGTCTTTTGGTTGTTTTAGCTCATGTTCTGATTATTTTAGCTCATGTTTTAGTCGTTTTAGCTCATGTTCCGGTCGTTTTATCTTGTGTTTTGGTTGTTTTATCTTGTGTTTTGGTTGTTTTATCTTGTGTTTTGGTTGTTTTAGCTCATGTTCTGATTGTTTTAGTTCATGTTCTGGTTGTTTTAGCTTGTGTGTAGGTTGTTTTAGCTCATGTTCTGGTTATTTTAGCTCGTGTTTTGGTCGTTTTAGCTCGTGTTCCTGTCGTTTTAGCTTGTGTTTTTGTTTTATCTCGTGTTTTGGTCGTTTTAGCTCGTGTTCCATCGTTTTAGCTTGTGTTTTGGTTGTTTTATCTCGTGTTTTGGTCGTTTTAGCTCATGTTCTGGTCATTTTAGCTTGTGTTTTGGTTGTTTTAGCACATGTTCTGGTCATTTTAGCTCGTGTTTTGGTCGTTTTAGCTCATGTTCTGATCGTTTTAGTTCGTGTTTTGGTTGTTTTAGCTCGTGTTCTGGTCATTTTAGCTTGTGTTCTGGTCGTTTTTTCTTGTGTTTTGGTTGTTTTAGCTCACGTTCTGGTCAATTTAGCTTGTGTTTTGATCGTTTTAGCTCATGTTCTGATCATTTTATTTTGTGTTTTGGTTGTTTTAGCTTGTGTTTTGGTTGTTTTAACTCATGTTCTGGTTATTTTAGCTCGTGTTTTGGTCGTTTTAGCGCGTGTTCCGGTCGTTTTATCTAGTGTTTTGGTTGTTTTATCTAGTGTTTTGGTTGTTTTAGCTTGTGTTTTGGTTGTTTTAGCTCATGTTCTGATCGTTTTAGTTCGTGTTCTGGTTGTTTTAGCTCGTGTTTTGCTTGTTTTAGCTCATGTTCGGGTTATTTTAGCTCGTGTTTTGGTCATTTTAGCTCATGTTCCGGTCGTTTTAGCTTGTGTTTCGGTTGTTTTATCTCGTGTTTTGGTTGTTTTATCTCGTGTTTTGGTCATTTTAGCTCATGTTCCGGTCGTTTTAGCTTGTGTTTCGGTTGTTTTATCTCGTGTTTCGGTTGTTTTATCTCGTGTTTTGGTTGTTTTATCTCGTGTTTTGGTCATTTTAGCTTGTGTTTTGGTTGTTTTATCTCGTGTTTTGGTTGTTTTATCTCGTGTTTTGGTTGTTTCAGCTTGTGTTCTGGGCATTTTAGCTCGTGTTATGTTGTTGTAGCTGGTGTTTTGGTCGTTTTAGCTCATGTTCCGGTCGTTTTAGCTTGTGCTTTGGTTGTTTTATCTCGTATTTTGGTTGGTTTAGCTTGTGTTCTGGTCATTTTAGCTTGTGTTTCGGTTGTTTCAGCTTGTGTTCTGGTCATTTTAGCTTGTGTTTTGGTTGTTTTAGCTTGTGTTATGGTTGTTGTAGCTCATGTTTTGTAGTTTTAGCTCGTGTTTAGGTTCTTTCAGCTCATTCTAGTCGTTTTAGCTCATGTTCTGATTGTTTTTGTTCGTGTTCTGGTTGTTTTAGCTTGTGTTTTGGTCATTTTAGCTCGTGTTCCGGTCGTTTTAGCTC
>JBBPBX010023455.1:0-5000 GCA_038048925.1 Garcialebias charrua | reverse complement strand
TTGCTCAGTTTGTGTGTTGCTCTGTCTGTGTGCTGCTTTGTTTGTGTGTTGCTCAGTTTGTGTGTTGCTCAGTTTGTGTGTTGCTCAGTTTGTATGTTGCTCAGTTTGTGTGTTGCTCTGTCTGTGTGCTGCTTTGTTTGTGTGTTGCTCAGTTTGTGTGTTGTTCAGTTTGTATGTTGCTTAGTTTGTGTGTTGCTCTGTTTGTGTGTTGCTCTGTTTGTGTGTTGCTCAGTCTGTGTGCTGCTTTGTTTGTGTGTTGCTCAGTTTGTGTGTTGCTCAGTCTGTGTGTTGCTCAGTTTGTATGTTGCTCAGTTTGTGTGTTGCTCAGTCTGTGTGCTGCTCAGTTTGTGTGTTGCTCAGTCTGTGTGTTGCTCTGTTTGTGTGTTGCTCTGTTTGTGTGTTGCTCTGTTTGTGTGTTGCTCTGTCTGTGTGCTGCTTTGTTTGTGTGTTGCTCAGTTTGTTTGTTGCTCAGTCTGTGTGTTGCTCAGTTTGTATGTTGCTCAGTTTGTGTGTTGCTCAGTTTGTATGTTGCTCAGTTTGTGTGTTGCTCAGTCTGTGTGCTGCTTTGTTTGTTTGTTGCTCAGTTTGTGTGTTGCTCAGTTTGTGTGTTGCTCGGTTTGTATGTTGCTCAGTTTGTGTGTTGCTCAGTTTGTGTGTTGCTCAGTCTGTGTGTGCTTTGTGTGTTGCTCAGTTTGTGTGTTGCTCAGTCTGTGTGTTGCTCAGTTTGTGTGTTGCTCAGTTTGTGTGTTGCTCAGTCTGTGTGTTTGTGTGTTGCTCAGTTTGTGTGTTGCTCAGTTTGTGTGTTGCTCAGTTTGTGTGTTGCTCAGTTTGTGTGTTGCTCAGTTTGTGTGTTGCTCAGTCTGTGTGTTGCTCAGTTTGTGTGTTGCTCAGTTTGTGTGTTGCTCAGTTTGTGTGTTGCTCAGTTTGTGTGTTGCTCAGTCTGTGTGTTGCTCAGTTTGTGTGTTGCTCAGTTTGTGTGTTGCTCAGTTTGTGTGTTGCTCAGTTTGTGTGTTGCTCAGTTTGTGTGTTGCTCAGTTTGTGTGTTGCTCAGTTTGTGTGTTGCTCAGTTTGTGTGTTGCTCAGTTTGTGTGTTGCTCAGTTTGTGTGTTGCTCAGTTTGTGTGTTGCTCAGTTTGTGTGTTGCTCAGTTTGTGTGTTGCTCAGTTTGTGTGTTGCTCAGTTTGTGTGTTGCTCAGTCTGTGTGTTGCTCAGTTTATGTGTTGCTCAGTTTGTGTGTTGCTCAGTTTGTGTGTTGCTCAGTCTGTGTGTTGCTCAGTTTGTGTGTTGCTCAGTTTGTGTGTTGCTCAGTTTGTGTGTTGCTCAGTCTGTGTGTTGCTCAGTTCTTGTGTGTTGCTCAGTTTGTGTGTTGCTCAGTTTGTGTGTTGCTCAGTTTGTGTGTTGCTCAGTCTGTGTGTTGCTCAGTTTGTGTGTTGCTCAGTTGTGTGTTGCTCAGTTTGTGTGTTGCTCAGTTTGTGTGTTGCTCAGTTTGTGTGTTGCTCAGTTTGTGTGTTGCTCAGTCTGTGTGTTGCTCAGTTTGTGTGTTGCTCAGTTTGTGTGTTGCTCAGTTTGTGTGTTGCTCAGTTTGTGTGTTGCTCAGTCTGTGTGTTGCTCAGTTTGTGTGTTGCTCAGTTTGTGTGTTGCTCAGTTTGTGTGTTGCTCAGTTTGTGTGTTGCTCAGTTTGTGTGTTGCTCAGTTTGTGTGTTGCTCAGTTTGTGTGTTGCTCAGTTTGTGTGTTGCTCAGTTTGTGTGTTGCTCAGTCTGTGTGTTGCTCAGTTTGTGTGTTGCTCAGTTTGTGTGTTGCTCAGTTTGTGTGTTGCTCAGTTTGTGTGTTGCTCAGTTTGTGTGTTGCTCAGTTTGTGTGTTGCTCAGTTGTGTGTGTTGCTCAGTTTGTGTGTTGCTCAGTTTGTGTGTTGCTCAGTTTGTGTGTTGCTCAGTTTGTGTGTTGCTCAGTTTGTGTGTTGCTCAGTTTGTGTGTTGCTCAGTTTGTGTGTTGCTCAGTTTGTGTGTTGCTCAGTCTGTGTGTTGCTCAGTTTGTGTGTTGCTCAGTTTGTGTGTTGCTCAGTTTGTGTGTTGCTCAGTTTGTGTGTTGCTCAGTTTGTGTGTTGCTCAGTTTGTGTGTTACTCAGTCTGTGTGCTGCTTTGTTTGTGTGTTGCTCAGTTTGTATGTTGCTCAGTTTGTGTGTTGCTCAGTTTGTGTGTTACTCAGTCTGTGTGCTCAGTTTGTGTGTTGCTCAGTTTGTGTGTTGCTCAGTTTGTGTGTTGCTCAGTTTGTGTGTTGCTCAGTTTGTGTGTTGCTCAGTCTGTGTGTTGCTCAGTTTGTGTGTTGCTCAGTTTGTGTGTTGCTCAGTCTGTGTGTTGCTCAGTTTGTGTGTTGCTCAGTTTGTGTGTTGCTCAGTTTGTGTGTTGCTCAGTTTGTGTGTTGCTCAGTCTGTGTGTTTTGTTTGTGTGTTGCTCAGTTTGTGTGTTGCTCAGTCTGTGTGTTGCTCAGTTTGTATGTTGCTCAGTTTGTGTGTTGCTCTGTCTGTGTGCTGCTTTGTTTGTGTGTTGCTCAGTTTGTGTGTTGCTCAGTCTGTGTGTTGCTCAGTTTGTGTGTTGCTCTGTCTGTGTGCTGCTTTGTTTGTGTGTTGCTCAGTTTGCGTGTTGCTCAGTTTGTGTGTTGCTCAGTCTGTGTGTTTCTTTGTTAGTGTGTTGCTCAGTTTATGTGTTGCTCAGTCTGTGTGTTGCTCAGTCTGTGTGTTGCTCAGTCTGTATGTTGCTCAGTTTGTGTGTTGCTCAGTTTTTATGTTGCTCAGTTTGTGTGTTGCTCTGTCTGTGTGCTGCTTTGTTTGTGTGTTGCTCAGTCTCTGTGTTGCTCAGTTTGTATGTTGCTCAGTTTGTGTGTTGCTCAGTCTGTGTGCTGCTTTGTTTGTGTGTTGCTCAGTTTGTATGTTGCTCAGTTTGTGTGTTGCTCTGTTGGTGTGTTGCTCAGTCTGTGTGCTGCTTTGTTTGTGTGTTGCTCAGTTTGTGTGTTGCTCAGTCTGTGTGTTGCTCAGTTTGTGTGTTGCTCAGTCTGTGTGCTGCTTTGTGTGTTGCTCAGTTTGTATGTTGCTCAGTCTGTGTGTTGCTCAGTTTGTATGTTGCTCAGTTTGTGTGTTCGTCTGTTTGTGTGTTGCTCAGTCTGTGTGTTGCTCAGTCTGTGTGTTGCTCAGTTTGTGTGTTGCTCAGTTTGTGTGTTGCTCAGTCTGTGTGTTGCTCAGTTTGTGTGTTGCTCAGTCTGTGTTTCTCAGTTTGTGTGTTGCTCAGTTTGTGTGTTGCTCTGTTTGTGTGTTGCTCTGTTTGTGTGTTGCTCTTTGTGTGTTGCTCTGTTTGTGTGTTGCTCAGTTGTGTGTTGCTCAGTCTGTGTGTTGCTCTGTTTGTGTGTTGCTCAGTTTGTGTGTTGCTCAGTTTGTGTGTTGCTCTGTCTGTGTGCTGCTTTGTTTGTGTGTTGCTCAGTTTGTGTGTTGCTCAGTTTGTGTGTTGCTCTGTCTGTGTGCTGCTTTGTTTGTGTGTTGCTCAGTTTGTGTGTTGCTCAGTTTGTATGTTGCTCAGTTTGTGTGTTGCTCAGTTTGTGTGTTGCTCAGTTTGTGTGTTACTCAGTCTGTGTGCTGCTTTGTTTGTGTGTTGCTCAGTTTGTATGTTGCTCAGTTTGTGTGTTGCTCTGTTTGTGTGTTACTCAGTCTGTGTGCTGCTTTGTTTGTGTGTTGCTCAAGTTTGTGTGTTGCTAAGTCTGTGTGTTGCTCAATTTGTATGTTGCTCAGTTTGTGTGTTGCTCAGTCTGTGTGCTACTTTGTGTGTTGCTCAGTTTGTGTGTTGCTCAGTCTGTGTGTTGCTCAGTTTGTGTGTTGCTCAGTTTGTGTGTTGCTCAGTTTGTGTGTTGCTCAGTTTGTGTGTTGCTCAGTCTGTGTGCTGCTTTGTTTGTGTGTTGCTCAGTTTGTGTGTTGCTCAGTCTGTGTGTTGCTCAGTTTGTATGTTGCTCAGTTTGTGTGTTGCTCTGTCTGTGTGCTGCTTTGTTTGTGTGTTGCTCAGTTTGTGTGTTGCTCTGTCTGTGTGCTGCTTTGTTTGTGTGTTGCTCAGTTTGTGTGTTGCTCAGTCTGTGTGTTGCTCAGTTTGTATGTTGCTCAGTTTGTGTGTTGCTCAGTCTGTGTGCTGCTTTGTTTGTGTGTTGCTCAGTTTGTATGTTGCTCAGTTTGTGTGTTGCTCTGTTTGTGTGTTGCTCAATCTGTGTGTTGCTCAGTTTGTTTGTTGCTCTGTTTGTTTGTTGCTCTGTTTGTGTGTTGCTCAGTTTGTGTGTTGCTCAGTTTGTGTGTTGCTCAGTTTGTGTGTTGCTCAGTTTGTGTGTTGTTCAGTCTGTGTGTTGCTCAGTTTTTGTGTTGCTCAGTTTGTGTGTTGCTACATACAGGTAGTCCCCGATTTACGAGCGCTCTGATCTGCGAGGTTCCAGACTTACGAGCTGCGAATTTTTGGAAAAAACGAAAAAAATACTGAGTTTTCATGTGTTTTTTCACCACAGTTAGTTAGCTAAGCATATGGACACACGTTTCCGATCATTTTTATGCACTCATAAGCAGTTTTTGGATGAAAATAGAGTGTTTGTAGTCGCGCTAGCGAAAACCGTTCCAATTTACGAGCAAAATTCCGGATTTACGAGAGAAATGGCGGCCGTTCCAAATTACGAGATTTCCGGTTTACGAGCGCCTCGTTGTAACGGATCTCGCTCGTAAATCGGGGACTACCTGTATCTGTGTTGCTCAGTTTATGTGTTGCTCTCTTTGTGTGTTGCTCAGTTTATGTTTTGCTCAGTTTGTTTGTTGCTCTGTTTGTGTGTTGCTCAGTCTGTGTGTTGCTCAGTATATGTGTTGCTCTCTTCGTGTGTTGCTCAGTTTGTGTGTTGCTCAGTTTGTGTGTTGTTCAGTCTGTGTGTTGCTCAGTTTGTGTGTTGCTTAGCCTGTGTGCTGCTCAGTTTGTTTGTTGCTCCTAATTTAT